>DWHK01000947.1:0-12211 GCA_018247855.1 Graphium androcles
GCCGGCACCGGGGTTTGAACTCAGGTTCGCCTCGAGTATACAGAATTAAAGACGAGCGCCCGGACACTGAGCTACCACGGCTTCTTAATAATATTAGTGTTAAATTGTTAAAAATGACATGCTACGCTACACGTTGCTACGAATGCGTAGACCGTGTAACGGGCAAGATTTTTATTTTAGTTGTGATTAAAGATTTTAATTGTGCTAAATCCTAGTAGCATTAAATAATAAGGTTTAACGGTTGGTAGTGATACTATAACATGATGGTTAAAGTTTTGACAATTCTTAAGTAATTTTACAGTTCAAAACACAATGGAGTTCTTTAAATACCAGTTTTGTCACTTTAACTTTGTTGATGCTGATGCAAATAGATTCTTCGAATATAAGTTTAATAAGGGATTTTCTTAAAATTACTACTTAATTACCCTATTATGGGTGACTTCTACAGACGTTGCATCTACAAATTACAATATACAATATTGACCAGCCTCACCAGCCGTTACTCAAAACTCATATAAACTTATGTATCAATATTATAAACAAAAAATTAATTAATATTGAACACCAGTAGTCCAGTGTCACACTCTGGCAATAAAGATTAAGTCATTCATATTCAAAGAAAAGAAACAAAATAATTATAAACTTTTTAAAAAGACGGAGCAATTTGTTTCTTCTACTTTATTCATTAACTTGGTAGCAATAACTTGAAATGGGTATAATTCAATATAAAAAAGCGTTAAGAGCAATATTCTTAAAATTAATCAGAGGACAATGACATCATTTTCATCAAAAATTTTAATTGGCAACCAATGATTTTGCTCACAGTAGTAAAATTATTTAATTTTTGGTCACATATAAAAAAAAATTCCACACAATTCCACGGCCTTTTCTTTTAATCAAAATCGTTTTATTTATTGACTGATTTTTACACAGATCCTTCGTCGTTTTTTTGTGTTTAAAATAATATAATTATATTTTGATTAAAATTACAAAAAGATATTTTAAAACATTTTTAACATAGTCAAATAGAATGATGTATGTATATTAAGATATTAGACATTCTTAATATTTTTAAGTGCGATTAAAGTAGGAAAGGGATTATATTTTAAAGATAAGTTAAAAATGATATTTCTCGTTTAATATAAAGTTTTGCGGAAGATTAAAGACTAGAAATTTCGATATGAGTAAGGTGGCTTATTAGTCTTACTTTATAACACAATCCGAATGTTAATTTAAATTACTTAGTCTACCTAGTTTCATCGTTAATGTACACACAACAGTCAGTAAGTGCATCTGCGAGTCTGGGTCTGTGATATTTTATTCAATAACTGTCGATTGTTCGTTTTCTTCATTTGGCATGGCTTAACTTAAACTTATACCTTAGTAATTTTAATACTAAAATACAAAAATTAATTTCTTTATAGTATACTTTGCCTTCAACGAAATATGCAAATAATAATCCAATGTCTTCAATTAGAGTTGGGAAGAGATCACATATTTTTATGTATGTGTGTCTAGGATTCTGTACTTCACGTCTCGTAACCCTTATAGTTTCATCATATCCGTCCGTCAGTCCGTACGTACGTTCATCATTTCCCGTTCAAGTCTTTGAAATAGTTCGCCAATCTCTTCCATTGATGTTGCTTTAAGGATGGTGTCATCAGCATATCTGAGATTCGAAAATCTTTTTCCACCTATAGGGAAACTCTTTGTCCAGTTTGCGATGGTATTACGCATAATGTGCTCTCCATATATGTTAAAAATTGCAGGAGACAAAATGCAATCTTGTCTCACTCCTCTTTTGGTTTGGAGCACATTGGAGTATTCAGTGCCTATTTTGATAAATTAATAGTTTTCTATATATAGTTTCTGTATTAAGGCAATGAGATGTTCAGGAGCTCTCATTTCTAGTAGTACATTCCACAATTTGTACCACTGCGCGCAATAAAAGGCTGTATAGTCTATAAACGGTCTAGAAAATAGTCTATAGAACCACGGGGATGTTAAATTCTCTGTTTTTTTCGATGATTTGGCGAACATTCAGTATTTGTTCCCGCGTTCCTCTGCTCTTCACAAAGCCTGCCTGTTCTACGGGTATCTGTCGAATTTTAAAGTGGTTAAAACGACTATTAATTATATGAAGGAGAATCTTACTCGTATGAGATATTAACGCTATAGTACTGTATTTCCACAGATTATTGAAGAGCCTTTCTTATGTAAAGGTTTAAATATTGATGCGGTCCAATCTTTCGGCCATCTTTCACTATTTCAGATGGTCCTACAGATTTCAGTGATAGCCTTTGTGCCTCTTTCACCTAATTTTCTTAATATTTTGGCTTTAATAGCATTCTTACCCGGTGATTTCTTGTATTTACGAGCTTGGATGGGAAGCACTATTTCTGATGATAGGATATCAGGTTCTTCTGTCGATCATATAATATCAGTGATAATGGGTTCTCCTGTTTCATATAGCTCCGCGCAGTAGTTTTTTCAGCGCTCTAACACTTGAGTCAAATTTGTAAGTAGACGCCCGTCTTTATCTTCAATGCCACTGGACCTTGGATAACGCGTTTCCGTCAATTCTTTTACTTTATGAAAATGACATCTGGATTCGATTTGTCGTAAGTGGTGATCCAGTTCGAGACAGATTTTGGATAGTGTGATTATCATGGTCTTTTCGACAGCGCAGTTGAACCTGGCGACTTCGTTCTGCATACCGCTGTTGATCTTCAGTTCCAGATAACCCGATTTTTTTTAAAATTTGCGTCTTAAGAGAATGATTTGGGCCGTCTCGTATGTGACGAAATCTTCCATGATAGGTTTTTCTAGCTTATGATCTGTTTCGTATTATTTTTTTTATATTTCTAAATATTTACATATACTGTCGCTATATATCATACCATACGAAAAGTCTGTTATTCTCTTCATTAAACATTTTTTGAAGCCATTGATGTTTATGCTTTGCATATTTTGAATTATTTTAGCCTTCTGTTCCCTCTTTAGCCGAAAAAGAAATACATTTTATGTTTTATAAAAAAAGAGAATATTGTTTATTTATTAACTTTTTTATCTTATCACTTTTTTTGGTTTCAACCATCTTCGCATTATTGCTTTTCAAGGGAAACTGGTTCGGGGCACATCGGTAGAATAGTTTCAAAGTGTATAAAGGAAATAGGCACATTTTTTGAATTTTGTAAATATAGATTATAGGTGGTAAAGCACAATATCTAATACATTGTTCTTAATGCCCTAACTAAAGCGTTACACCGAAGAGGTACCAGCACACCACTTGCAAAGCCAACGTAAAATAAAGTACGTCTGGCTTGTGAGGTTGCCGAATGGTTATAACGTAACATCAGGTAATTTATGAAATTGCATGGCAATCTATAAAAATTGCTAGAATGAAATGCGGCAAACAGTTACGTATTGTTAGTTATACAGATGATATTTTCGTACTGGCAGATAAATAAAATAAGCCTTATTGCTAGGAAACTTCGATTTTAGTTTCCCATTACTATGCCTAACACACCAAATATATTATTAGAATGAGATAGTTTAACATACTTTTTCACATACTGTAATAAATCACTACGACAAAACAAAAACTGCTAATCTACAGACAATTGATGTTAGCTATTCAATAGCAAAAAGAGAGAACATTTTAGTTTGTTATAAATATATCACAAAGGCATTAAATAAGATTACAGAACAGTCTTAGACACGATCTCAGTCACTGTTTTATATATAATACTGATATGAACTTGTAACTTCTCGTTATAAATACGTTATGTGAGGAGGTCATCAAGCAGTTAAAATACTATGCTGATAATACTCAGATACATAATTATGGTATTAGAAATTATTAATTATTTTAATATTATTTTATTATCTTGTCGTATAATATCCATTTTTTGTCACAAGTAACGGTACATTCGATGCAACGGTACTCATTACTTTAACGTAGCACTCAATGCGTGTTTATTGGTGCTCTTTACTTAATTCATGCGGTACCTATTTCTCAAGCTAGTACACATTTCTGCGTTGGAACCAAAAACGTCCCATGTTTTCTTTTACAGTAGCTGTCCTATGAACATCATTAACCCTTCGAGCTGTTTTTGCAGTGCTAGTATTACGGTAAAAATCACATTCGTAAATAAAGCGATATTTTAAGTTTTTCATTTTGTGAACAGGAATGATGTTAAAGAAAAAAAACAAATAGCAAAAAAGGAAATTAATCATTACATTCAAAACACAAAAAATATAAAAATAAAGCAAATAAAGTCTTTAAACCGCGTACCCATCTCACAAGGGGCAAGAACGGCCGTCACTCATCCACATTCAGCCGCAGGGGGCAGAAACTCCTCCCTGATTTTAAACTTACCTAGCAGTTATTTCAAATAACGTAAACTTTAATTTATAGTGGTTTTGTATCAGACTATGGTCTTTAGTTAAGCTAACTATTAGGAATACGTAACAAAGCAATTTCAAATATAAAAGTCCTTGTACAACGCTTACCGAATGTATCTCTCAAAATATTGAACCTTATCAAAGTGCTTAAGCAAAGATTTCAATTGTTTTAATTTTTAATACCAGTTTCTCTTTTGTTTTACCACTGATAGTTGCTGTCAATTTTTTTTAAGTAGAAGGCAACTAATTGGACTATAAAATTTTAATATTTTCCATCGGTTTTCTGTCAAGCCTTAATATAAAATAAGACAGTTAGGGCTACCTCAGTAACAAATTATTATATGTTAATGTGTTAGCATATGTATATTATGGATATATATTATGGAATATTTAGGGCTCAGTCCGTGCGTGTAATCTAAGCGATATTTAGAGGCTATTTATAGGAAGCGTATTCGTACTTATTATTTGGGCAAAAGCATTATCTATTTTTCAACATGTTTTATGACAAACCATTTCCCTGCCCAAAACATATAGTAGTCGAAAATCACCATAATCTTATAAACTCTAATCTGAATATAACACCACCACAAAAATGTAACAATCAGCTGTCCAAATCCACGTATAAAATACCATCAAACATTTTTATGAAACGTCATAACTATAACCCCAGCACGCCGCCGCACATTATTCGCGTGTGTAATATGACGTACATACATAGGTACAACATAATAAGCGTTTATCGAGACCGGAACAATGGCGGTGGTGTGTTTGGTTGCCGGCTAACAATTTTCTTTATGATTCACGTAGGTCATCATGAACCAATCGTCACCCAGATCAAAAATAAAATTATCAGCTTATGATTTTTCCATGTAGCTATAATTTAACGCGATAAAATACACACTGTGCTAAAGTGTGAAAGATGTTAATGTTTTATAATATCTGTTATTATGTAAATATCGTTTGAACTGATTTTAAGACATTCGATTACTTTTACTGTAGATAATAATAAATAAACTCCTTGACACATAAATAATCAGATAAACTTGAATTAACAAGTATCATTTTCACCTAAAATTAAAAACAGATTTTTTTATTTAAAATATTAATTAGTAAACCAATAATCCTGAAAATTTTATAGGAGTAATCTGTAAACACATCCTTTTAAATAAAAAAAAGAATTTTCAAAACAGGTTGGCCATGTCGTAACTAACTGCTCGACTTGATTATTTCATTTACTCCTATATCATCTCATATTACGGTATCTTGCTATGGAGTAGCTCAGCCGAGATAAATATAGGTTTTATTATACTAAGAAGAATTATTCGAGCGATATACAATATCAGCCTGAAATATACTGCGAGATCTTTTTACATAAATCGGTATACTTATGATGGCTTTGCAATACATTTTTATAATATTTTATTTATATGTCAGAAAAATCATTACTATTTTAAAAATAGTAACAGACATAGATTCAATGCTAGAAATAAGTACAATCCCCCAAGCTTTCGTCTACGAAAAATAAATAGCCCCTATATTTAAACTGCCATTGGACCGATTTAGGTTTAAAATTAAAAATAGACTTCTGCATAAGGCATATATACCTTTGCAGAATATTTTACCGACTATTTAAGCGTGCGGCTAATTTTGTTAATACTTAGGTAGATCTAAACGAAACAATTGTAATATAGACTTTAAAACCAAAATTATTTTGAAAAGGGCAACTGCCGAGTTTCTCGCACGCTCTTCTAAGCATAATCTGCCATCCGAGTTGGCGGTAGCTTCCTCATGCACATTTATATTATGACAATATATAAAGCCTATCCGACAAACATAGTCACACTTACTGAACATAACATCCACACCGTTCAATAACGGCTGTGTTTTACAGCTTAATAAATTTTGGTGATTCATTTAACCATGTGAAAATAGGAGGCATCTGTTCACTTTTTTTTGCGTATAAAAAAATTCCTTTATAACTAATGCAAAATATTATTTTTTGTTACAAGTTTTTTTAAAACCTATTGTGTTTTTGAATGCAAAATGTGCAATCGATAAAAAAGAGTCCTAGTTTGCTGTTATGGGATTAGAATACATTATAGTTTAAAGCGTAAGTAAGAGTTGTTTCAGTACTGTAAGTTATTAACGGGACTAAAAGTTTGGGATTTGCTATAGCGTTATCGACATTTTGTTACAGTTTCACAAGTTGTTATAAAGTAGTTCCGATTTCTGTTTACTTTTAAAAATACTTTATTCAAGGTAATCGTTTTCAAACGGAATCTGTACTTAAACTGATGTAACATTTCTTCTTCCTTCTTTCATTTGATTATCTTTCTAACTACCAATAAGTTTGTGATATTCGTTTGAAATGTGTTCATTACTGGTGTTAATTACTTATTTAAATTAATTCTATTTATTCACTAAACACAAAGAAACGTATGAAAGTAACATAATCCTCTTACCATGTACCCTCTTACCGTACCCAACTTCAGTGGCTAACAATACGCCAACGACGATCTCTAAGAGCATTGACTACTCTTCATTCTTTCTTAACCTCCCCTTCTATTCCCACTTACTTATCTCATCATTTTCAATACCTATGTGCGGTCAGTAACAAAAACCTTTGCTCCACGCATCTAATCAATCCCCTTCACCGTTCTGACTTTCAGCACTCGTCTTTCTTTATCCAGTCTGTTCTCCTGTGGAATGCGCTACCTCTTGAAATCAGGTTGGCTAAAAGTTGCCTTGTATTTAAAAGGAAAGGTCGTGAGCATGTTCTTAAATCCATTTCGGCAGATTGATTTCCATCGTCGATTATTATTTTATTTGTATTTATATATATGTAGGTATTTTGTGTGTATTTATGTTCGTATATAATACCCTTGGGTATGTTTTTACGATTCTTTATTTTTTTTTTTTATTTTTGTTCTATTGTAATTTTTTTTATATGTATAAGCCTGTTATTTAAGTGCTGAACTTAATTATATATTTCCTTGCGCCTACCATAATATTTTCTGTACCACCCTATGGTAGACTGGTAGAGAACGCTTTAAGCATTAAGTCCGCCTATGTGCTAGAGTTGTGCATAAAGTTTTAATAAATAAAAAAAAAATAAGTATACATTTGTACAGAAACCACCTTAAGAAATTAATTTAATAAAGAAGAATATGAGAGTACAGAAAAGTTTTTAGTTGTGGCACATTTAAACCTAGGTATCTTTAATTCCTAATCCCAATTCAATCAAGTATATTTTTTGGAAAAAAAGATGGGTGTTTTAGTGCACGCACATAAAATATTAAATTTTTTTTATAGAGAAAAAGGTTGGCAAGCGAGCATATGGGAAACCTGGTGTTAAGTGATACTGTCGTTCATGGGGTGTTCATGTAAGAACCGAAGAGTTGCATGTGTAATGCTATTCTTTCCAAAAGGATACAAGGAGGAGTAATACGAAGGATTTGGAGAGAAAAGGAGTGATACGAAGCATTCAGAGGTCTACCCCTTTTAAGGAGTGCGATAAAAAGAGGGTAAGAATGTTGAGGTTGCCCACAGAGCAACTTCAAAGGCACGCATACTTCATTTAATGTTCAGGGTACTGGTACCTTCCCAGGCGAGTGGCCTTATAAGAGTAGCACGAGCTGCTCTACAATCTTATGAAATAAAACGTTTGTATTTTATTTCACTTTATATAAGCGCATTTATAATCTGCTGCAAAGAAGCCCCAGGAATACAATGTTCTTATGAGCTTCATACAGAAATACATTCATAGTGTTAAAATCCACCTACTTGGATTTACTAAAACACGTAAATCCATTTTGAATAAATTAATTTTGTACACTATTATCAATTCGAAGAATGTTTTAGAATTATATAGTTATAGTATACTGTAACAAAATTTATTTTTAAATATCAAGTAAATCTTGACCATCCTTGAATAATTTAAAAGGTAAAAAGGTAAACTTAATACACAGTACATCCATTCAAAATTTTCGATCATTTTGTGAAAGATAGTCACGACCTGCGATGATCTGCCTGCTGAGTTGGCACCAAATTAATTTGCCGGCTCCACCAATGCACTGTGCCTTTATAAAGGTTAATTGGATTTCGTCTCTTAATACATTTAATTGTTCTCAATTTCTGGTTTTGATTGCTTATTATTTTCCCTAACTAAAGTATTCAAACTATAACAAAATAGTTTAACTAAAATATCTATCTAATCCAAAAGGTTATTTAGTGCAAAAAGTAAATTTTTGCTTGTCGAAATAAAAATGTCTACAATTATTAGGACATAATTATAAGTCGATCCTTGCCTTAAAATCTGTCTAATAAAAGAAAATGTTAGACTCCGGCTATTTGCAATTGCAATCTCGCAATGGCTTCGTTACTGTGTAGTTAGTTAGATACTTATATTCATCCCACCAGCCAAATAATAAATAAGGGCACCTGTATTTACTATTCTCGTGTACACTGTATTATCTCTGATACATTTAGTACTTTGTGGACAAAGGAGGTGTTTAGTTTTGGGTTTAATATCGTGCCAAGCTAAAAAATATCGAAAAACTCCTTACCTTTTGTGATAACATAATAGTCGATCTATTTCTTAAATTAAATGGACAACCAGAAAAGAAAGTTGTAAATGGATGCTTATTAATAAATTTTACACATACCGCGATGTTTAGATATGCTACTTACTTTATATGTCACTTTGCCACTGAATCGTCAATTTCTCAATGTAAACAAAGTAAAAATAGAAGAAAAGAAAAGTTTGGTAGGTACTCACATAAAATTTAAATACTGTGGTTGTTCCAGATTTACTACAAAGACTGATAATCCTTTTGTAAAGTTTCAACATAGCAGGGGTGTTGTCGGTGCTAGAACTGCTATCAGAGAAACATGTTCGCAATGAGGTTACAAAGAGAGTAGTTTCAATGCAAAAAATTCTTTTTTGTCTTTATTTCCATCTATTCTTTTTTGGCGCACACACTGAATTGCTGGACTCAGATATCAATCTAAGAAATGAAAAATAAATTTACAAACATAAATTGCCCATATGTAAGATATTCACATTATATTGTAGAAGAATATATTTAAAAAAAAATAAACACATATACAGAAATAATTTTAGTTTAATATTTTTGCTCTTGCAGCGATGTATGTATGCACCACGTTCTAATTTACGTAAAATTAAAATCTAATATTACGAGAGTGTATTATTAGCTTCGTGAATTCACTACGTTACCTTTTATAGCTTAGTGATTTCACGAAGATTTAGCTTGTATTGGCAAACGACCAAAACCATCTGTGCGCGGTCCTCATTCTCCTTTTCGGTTAAACCAGACACGATAAGGACTTTGTTGCGATTCCTGATTTGAGGTCACCCACCGTAAATCATCGCGAAAACAGCAAGTAGGCCAAATATAGATTCAAGAAAATTGCAGATCTCCCACCAGCCTTTGCTACGGTGTCCTTGGATGACACAGCATTATTTATTCGGGTTTGGAGATCATCAAATCACTTTAAACGTTTTCCTCTAACCTGTTTTGAGTTGAGATAATTTCTGACATGTTACATTTTTGTACGAATTATAACCAATTAAAGAGCAAAGTAGTATAGTGATAACGATGTGCTGGCAGGTGGTAATAATGTAAATATACGATGAAGTTACATTAAATGTTTATTAAATAAAACTTTACACTTATTATACTAAATAATAATTAATTCCAGAGTTACGCTTCGGCCAAGAACGAGTTGCTCGCGCAACTTGCGTTTTCCATCAGCGTCTGTGGAGAGAACAAATACATGAAAACGTTTGGAGAGTATGGACGAGCCACTGCTAAGCGACTTAAGATGCGCGGAATGACTTGCGTGATAGCGGCTGGCATACAAATGAGCGTAACAGCGGCGTCGAAGCGACTTAGGACCAAGCAAATAGCGCGCGCGGCGGCCTGTTTCAGCGTCTTGCGTCTTGATTAAATTATTTTGTCACCGCATAACAGAATCATGTGTATTAAAGTTTTTAATCACAAAAATAATGCTACAACTTTTTTTCGGCAGTAGTCATGTCGTGTGTTAAACTTTATATGATTGGATTATCATAATAACATAAATTACATAATGTTTATAAAAAAATCGGTGAATATTTCATTTCAATCTTTCGTGAAATATATTGTAACACACAGAGATGACATTATTATTTTACTGTATCCTATTAATAGTATAAAACAACAATATAAAATATTTTAGAATATAAAATAATACAAATATGTAATTGCGGAGCAGTTAAATTAACTATAATACAAATATAATATAAATAGAAATTAAAATAGACAGATTTGCTCGAGTGTTTTCGTACTTTCCATCACCTAAACACGTGGCGTGACCGTGGCCAGAGACGAGCGATATGAGTGACCTTGACGATCAAAACTGACTAAATAGCGAACGCGCAAAAGTTATTGCGATTTTTTCATGAATATTTGTATTTATCTTTTTCTTCTCTCTCTATTATCTTCAAGATGCTTAAATCTTGAAAGTTATAAATTTATTTTGGCAAAAAATGCAGATAAAATACATACCTACGAACAAAAGCTTATAGATGTACGTTCCTATACTAATAATTTATTGGAATGGCGCATTAGTTTTATTAATTATATTATGATATCATAAACGTAAATGTTCTAAAACTACAAAAATATATTTTTGTAAAAATAGTATAATGTATAAATAGAACTCGTTCTAAATTTATTTTGCTATATGTAAACTTAACTCTATATGAAAACCTTGCAATATAACATAAAAAAAAGTCAAGCTTAACATTTAAGTTTTCTTATATCCTTCAGGAAGAAAATTTTATTTATGACATAATCGTTTCACTTTTGATATTCACATTGTTATTTTTCAATTACCGCGGTTGAGCGCATGAAAAAATGTTTAAATAATATTTGCGCAAAATTTACAATTTTAAATAGATGTTAGCTGTTAACATTTATTTAAAAATTGTAAAAGTGGCAGGAGAAACCAAGATAATTGCAAAAAATGGATTAGATAACTTGTACTACTTTTAGAATGCTAAAATGAAGGTTACAATGTTGACTCCTTTTCTTGTTTAGTTGAATGGATTTTAGTCCTTTACAAGATTTGAAACTTAATTAACAAACCATTCTAATTTTTAACATAGCATTTATTTAATGAGAATATGTCAAGAAAAAAATGCATTCGCGCTTTTAATATCTGTTTAACACTAAAGCCGTTATTTAAAATTTTCAAAGAAACGTTTTTAAAAATGTCCACGTAGTCTTCAGACTGACGAAATACGACAGAAGGGCAGCAAGCCATTGATATTTATTTTAAAATTCAACGTACGCGTTCGGAGATATTATTGGCAATTTCATGACAAAAGCATGAAAAACGTGCCCTGTTTGGGGAAAATTAAGTAATGTAAAACGCGTTACAAAATGTTGGTTTTACGATGGCGATATTCGCAGTAGGGCCGAGAAACGTCTAAAGGGTACCTGCGCTTTATATGCACATGATGATTTTTTTCTGTGTTAATGTTATAACACAACAAAGAATAGTCAAACAAAATTTACTGTTTTAAATATTTATTGTAAAACAAAATAAAATAAGTGTTTACAAATATAAAAGCTTCAATAAGTTTAACATCTCCATTGATTTGGCTTTACTGTTATTCCATTACTGTCATGATGCTGTTATTGGTTATTGAAATAATATTTAAATTAACATTTCTGAGACTTACGCGAATATTCGACATTTTAAATTAAACAACTTTACGGATTATATCGCGGTTTAT
>DWHK01000948.1:0-12211 GCA_018247855.1 Graphium androcles
TGGGATAGGATTATATTAAGGATTTGGTGGGGAAAGGAGTGAGAAAAGAAAAGGGTAGGAATGGCCATCCGGCAACCACAAGAGCCATGCATACTTTATTTTATGCTGGCTCTGTGAGGGGTACCCCGGGTACCTCCCCGGGCGGGCGTGGCCGTAGAAGTGCAGCAAAAGCTGTATGAAGAATGTTATGCTCTACCACCTCGAAATTACATACAAAAAGTATATTTTCGTTCCTACTGTAATAATTGTAAACTACACTCGCTTCGCTCACTCGGACAAAAAATAACTTATCATATTAATTTGTAGAGCTGACACTATTTGTAGAATAACCGCGTCAGCATTTGATCCGGAACTTCATGAGGAAGAAAGCGCTCTGATTTTGCAAGAAAGGTAAATAGCTTTATCTCATTTTCCGCGCCATTCTAATAGGAAAATCTCACTATTCTGATCATAACATTATTTAATACGTGACCTTCGCGGGATTTGACACGAAGGCAATGGATAAATTTTTAATTTTCATGTATATTAAATCACAAACGTTACGCGCATAAATTTATATGAAATAATGTTTTATGTTACAGATCATTAATTAAAAAACACTAAGAAAATAATGCTAAAAGTTAAATTTTTAAATAAAAAGAAAAGTATGGACCTAAAATTAGAGTCAGTAACACGTCGTCTGTGTAACAGGGTTGCCTATACGGAGGTCTTACAAATATTATTATAGTTGTGTTTATAACGGTTAACAAGCTGTCTTTCACTCTCGTATAATTTATGGAAATATCATTGCAATGTTGATCTTACTGTAAGATCAGATACCTTAAGTCTGGGGTTGTCAGGTTTAAATCTCGAATTTTCTCCCCTTATTTCAAATCTCCGTGTGATATCCCATGCAAAGGAAAATTATATTGCACTAGTTGTATATTCCGTGAGATACAGTGAACATATACCATAAGTTGTGTTTCACTGCCATAAGTCAAAATTTACAATAACTATGTTTTTATAATAAATAATTTCTTTATTTCATATGTTTTACAAAAAGTCTTAAAATTAGGATTTACAAAGGGCGACCTTATTACTTAAAGCAATCTCTTCCAGAAAACCTTTGAATCGAAAAAAAAGCTATTGATACCTGTAAAGGTGTGGGTAACTTCACTTATAAAGATCACTCAGAAAACTAAATAATATATATGTATGTATAAATAAAAACAAATTAATGTAAAATTAACATATCTACATACCTGTAAGTGATGTGTATACAGACAGAGAAATACATAAAGTGACAAGTCATAATCTTTCTTCTTCACGTCTGACTTCTAAAAGTAAGGCATTTCAGAGTTTGACACCATGTACCAAAAATGAACTTGCTTTTATGTTAAGGGATCTTGAGTTTCAGGATTTCTGAAGATCTCAGAGACTGCGAAAATTTGGTAAAAGGACTTCAAACGTCCCTTGAGATAAGACCGGTATGAGGTATTCAACAGCACGCGGTAAAGAAGAGGAAGTATATGACTATACATCAGGGCATAATCATAACACCGTCAAAAATGATCAGAAAACAGAAAAAGCACATTCAACACAAAAATATTCATTTAAATCACTGGGTGAATCACGAATTATTTACATAAAGACAATCAAAATGTATTGCCGTTTTAATGTTTTTGCATGCAAATTTTCCTTTTTTAACATGTCCTTTCACAACCCTGGCCAAAGATATAACGGAGGGTAATGTCCCTTGAATTATAAATAAAAAAGCCGGGTATTATAGGAATATTGCCCGGAGAGAGGATATTTGCCGACAAAATAGGCTGGGACCAAAAAGGGCCTCTTGTTAATTAAAAAAGTCGAAAAGCGCTCGAAGGAATTATACAGTGTCTTACTACCTGATTCCTGAAGCCCATTGATAAATAAAAATATGTATTTAGTGACAAGGTTACCATATATTTCGTTAAGTATAATTAGCTCAATATAGCTCAGCTAAAAATTAATGATGGATTTGTGAAATAAGATAGTGTTAATATATATAATAATAAATAGTGTTAAAGTAAAGCAGTCTATATTCCCCAAAGAATTATTGTACTCAAGACCGGCGGAATGTTTATGTGTGCGTATACTTTTAATTCCTATAGATTATAGATATTTAAAAAGCATTCCTTTTCTAAATTTGGATAAAATGTAGCAACTTTATTATGTCAAAAATGCCCTTAGTTTGAGATAGTAAAAAAAATTAAAAAATAATTTATATAATGTAATCTATCTCTAACACTAACTATCGTTTTAATATACACTCCTTGACAACTCAATCATAATGCAATATAAATGTACGTTGTACAGATGAACGATACGGAAAAATAATAAGGAATTTTTTTTTTCTAGCTTTACCAACTCCGGTAAATTTTATACGTCTTTTGTTAATTATCATATCAGAAACATCGAGAGCATATATTGTACTAATTGAAGCATAATAGAAGAAAAGAGAAATAAAAAAAAATTGTAAAATTTTCTTTCAACTAAAGTGTACTTTTAATTTTAACATTACTTTAATTACCAACTTATCTTTTCGAAATTGTATGGCTATACTGTTTATTTACACATAATTATTATTTTTTATTTTATTTTAAACTATAAAACAATTTCTGTATTCACTTCTTATGTTTTAAACATAAGTTTGAAGACGTAGTTTGTGTTTTACATAAAATTTTAAAGTAGGAGCGAAAAGCGTAGTTCAAATATATAAAAAAAATGTAATCATAAAAAATTGCAGGAAGAAATACACAATTACTAAGAAAGCTTACATTTTTTTATTTTTCTGATGACTTTACGTAGACCAAGATGGAATGCCATTTCATTGCTGTGCAAGATGAAGAAAAATAATTTAGTAAATATTTTGAAGTCGCCGTTTCACAGTGAGGTTTGAGTTTTCTGTTGAAAGTAATGGAGAAAGGCATTTGTTTCATTATAATAAAGACTTTCATTACAAATGTACAGACGGACAGATACTGACATGGAAATAACTTTTTGCCGAGTTAAGACTCATGAATATTTATCTCGCCTCCTTGCGGGAAGTATCTAAACTTTTGAACATTTCCCACTTGATCAAACTTTACTCTTAGGGTGGCTTGGGGGACTGCGTGATCCAGACGTTTTATAGCTTCACTCAAAAATACACAACTTTCAATTTTTTTTATTCGCCATTTAAAATTCGCCTGAGTTTTCGCCATATGTTGACCCAACAAATGAATAATGTACGGTATAAAGTTGACACAAAATAATTTGTTTTTTTTTATCATCAAAATAATATTTTGCTAATGGTAAAAAAAAACTACTTTATCATTTCTTACTATGATACATATAGACTCAGGCGAATATTCAAAATTTAAAATTAAACAATTTTATGAGTACCCGTACCCGTGACCATGAATGCTGCAAAGTATCCGGAACATCGGTTGATAAAATTAAAAAAATGAAAAAATATATTAATGAAAAAATAAACCGCGATAAACCCCGTAAAGCTGTTTATTTTAAAATGTCAAACTATTTTGTTACATAATTATTACTTGTAATTTTTTTCCGTATACGACAGTTTAAGTATTATTTGTTGCAATGGATTTTAATAAAAATAATACCACTTAGCCAATTTCGTGGCTTTACCGCGTAAATAGTTGATCATAGTGTACACGAACTCACGTGGGGCGGATATCCGGCACGACCGGAGCGAGACACCAGATCTCACAGTCTTGCAGAGATGACAATAAATCGACCTACTGTAAGCAATTCAATTTATTACAATCCACATTATATTATCTGTGGGTTTGTAAGATTTAAGCATATTAAGCATCTATTTAAGATTTAAGCACCTATTTGTGCCTAGATTTTAAATGTAGCAAAGTATAAGAGATTCGGCGAAATGGCTATACCACAGATATGAACATTTGTTCTAGACCCAAAATCAAATTTAATCAAATAGAAGACAACAATTGGGAATTGTGACAATTTTCGTCGGGGAATATTCGAAAATATCCAATGTAGAATAACAAAACTGGTATGTACAGACGAGGCGCGGAGAAAGGGCCTTTCTCGCAACTTTTGTTTGGAATTAGGGGTAAACACATTAGGTAGCTTGTTTGTATAGGCGCCGGCATTAGCTGGCGGACTGTTTGATCTCAGACAAAACAAGACCCCGACTAATCAGGGACAACTTCGCCGATTTGGATTTTAAAACTGCCGCTTGGACGTACGGAAAGTTTCCCTTTGTGGCGCTCTGTTGGGTTAACCTCAATGTATTTCTAGCGAAACAAGAAATTTCATATTTTATGCATACCGCCCAAAGTATGTACCAAAGTTCCGTACAATCATCTCTGTGATGCCGAATCAGTATCAAAGATAGAATATTTCGTTTCCTACATTGAAATACGGTCAAATATTTACAGTTTCATTATTCTTATCATTTGTTGGATTAAAATATTTTAAGATAGTATTATCAATGAAATGTGACTTAAAATTCTACTATAATCCTAACTTTTTTTTGTTACATTCTTTGAACGACAACTAAAAGTATGGCTAATAAATAGTATGAAAGAAACAGACAATATTAGTCAGTTATTCTATTAATAAATCCTATAACAAGGTATACATGATAACTGTTTATATGTAATATATGTATAAAATCCTCCTGCTCAAATTTCGCCGACGGCGGTCAATCTACTCGGAGATCAGCCAACTGCGCAGGAGATATTATAGTGCATACGGACGGATATCTGACACGACCGGGAGAGATCAGGCACAGGACCGACTTTTCAAATGCCCATCCGACACAGGAATCACCTTAATTTTTAGGTAAACAGCCCGCATTGCCCTTTCCCACGGAAAAAAAAGTACAATGGCTGGCCGGAAACTGGCGGAAAAATCCCTTATGGATTACCGCCCCGTGGATAGGTCGGCGAGAGAGTGTGGGAGTCTCGATCAGAGGAACCAGGGCTTTCGCCAGTGACCTTCGCCTCATCAGGCTTCGTCTTGGTACTGTGCTTGTGCAATCGCAGTACCGCTCGATTCTCTCCCAAGACGGCAGTTATCCCAAATCAACCACCCCGGACCCACTGCCAGGAAGGTTGCGCGCGTATTCAGCCTTCTGCGCTTTGGTCTCCTCCTGCGAATTTCTAAGGTGGCAGTTGCTGCCTTCTCCCTCCCCATTCGGGTGATCACGTCCTCGTAGAATGCAAGGACGGCATCGCGTGACATCTCCGTGTCCGCCGAAGCGTTGACCAGTCCGCATTGCCCTAACCCAACAGAGAAACAACACAAAGTCATTGTGAACCCGCGACCTCCAGTTTGTAAAGCAAGACCCTATACCACTAGGATACGGAGGCAATTGACTTACTACCATATTATTGAGAAATAATATGAAAAATAATAAAGCAGAGATAGGAGAAACATATTTTTAACAATCTATAAAAGCGTGCAACGTTAAAAACGTGAACGAAATAGAAGTGAGTCAAAAACTTTTAAATACTGAGCAACATTTCAAAGCGCTTCTATTTCATAGTCCGGACCCGTTTCACATTTTCCTGCAGTAACTTTGCCTGAACTATTTCAATCTTTGATCACAAACGGTCTAAAATACGCGTGATATGAGAAATTATCTAACTGTATCATAAGCAAGCTTTAGGGAGTAATCATATAGCCAACATTTTATGAAATTGTAAAAAAAATTACCCATTTAATACATATGTATTTCGACATTCTGAACTGATTTTTCGAGCTATCACTCAATTTCCTGAAGGCGGATCACCAGACTGCCTGAAAATAAAGATGATCGATGCGTCGGATGGGCACGTTAAAAGTCGGTCCTACACCTGATCTCTCTCCAGCCGTGTCCGATATCCGTCACATCGAGCTACGAGAGTAAAGGAACAGTGTACCTGTGTCTGCACGTATACTTGTGCACTATAACATCTGTGCAGTTGGCTGATTTCTGAGTATATTTGCCGCCGTGGCTGAAATTCGCTCAGGAGACTCAGGACATTCGAATTGTGTTTAACGAAATCATCCAATTTTATAGACAAATAAAATAAATATACCTATAAGTTTGATGAGAGACAAATTACAAAAATATATTCTTTTAAGAATTCTAAACTAATCTTTGATTTTCAGTTTTATATGATTTTTTTCAATCCTTGCTGTAGAAAATATTTATTAAATTTAAATGTAACCACTTCCATAATATCTTTCAAGAGAAATAATTATCTTATTCCGTTCACAACCAGAGAAGTTATGTGTTAACATCCAAAAATAATTTTAATTACGCGGGTCGAATTTCTCAACTCAATCCCCGACTTTTAAATTAGTAATTAGTAGGTAAAGTTTGATAAATGAAGGAACTATTATTACTTGTTTTTTGTTTGTTTTGTACGCTACACTGGTACTAAACATGTTCCGTCTATTAAGTGTAAATATACGACGTATTAGCGATACACGTTAATAAATTCTAACTACAGATAGGTAAGTGCAGCAGCAGCTTCCTAACTGATATATCTTGTCTGAAGCTGTATCAAGGTGTAACCGACGTTATTTAAATGTGTGTATACTTCTACATTTAGTGTAGTGAGTAAGGCATCTGAATTCCGATTCTTAAGTAATTAATATTTGTTTACGTGGTGTAACCTTCGTTTCTTCCGTTTGCCAATTCACTGCTTTATACTATAAATTTATAATTTACATCCTTAACATATTGTGTATGTCAATACGATACGAAAGTCATTTCGCCAGCGATGTCGTTCGCATTAATTTACGTTTTGTTAATTTTTTTTCGGGATCTTAGATTCTGTCCAACGATCCTTCTCCTTTTACTTGGTTATTTTTTCTATTTTTGTTTTTCCGTATTCCAGGCACAATATTTAATTTTTTTTATGTTCATAGGCCGAGGAGTAATATTGACAAACGTGAATTTAATGTTCTAGCTAACTGGAGCAAGTTTTTTTTTATATAAGTCTCTATCCTGTACCCGTGACCTCATGTGTGCAAAATTTGATGATGACGAACTGTTTTTTTTTTATATGAATTTGTTTTTATAGGAAATGTTGGCAAGCGAGCAGACAATTCACCTGATGTTAAGTGATCCCGTCGCCCATGGGTACATACAACTTCGAAGAAATATGTTGCCAAGCGCGTTGCCAGCTTTGGAAATTGGATAAAATAGATTAAATAGTAGGATAGGTTAAGGCGAAGGGCAACCCTAGGAGCCATGCATAATTTATTTTATGTTGGCTCTGTGAAGGGTGGTGGTAACTCACCGCGAGCGCGGCCGTGGAATTGCAGCAAAAGCTGTATGAAGGATGTTATGCTCTACCACCTTCACTTATATTAATAAGTCATGGTGGTAGAGCACGTCACGTCTTAAGGTAAGAGCCTCACAATCAAATGACCAAACCTACTTTCAAAGTTATTTAACCGAGTCATAATCTGTTCGTCGTCGATTCTAAGAGTCTGTCGATTGTAAGAACGTCGTTGTGATTTGGTGCTAATACGCGGCGAGATACTGGTTCAAACCCCGCACGGTACTGAGATCTATTATCCATAAATTCAAATTCAAAATATCTATTATCCATAAATTAAAATAAACCGCGATATAATCCGTAAAGTTGTTTAATTTAAAATGTCAAAATATCTTTATTTACGTAGATGCTTTCGCATTCTTATGAAACGTCAAATTTTACATTGCTTCCTCATGGACATTTATACTATATAAATGTTCGTGAGGAAGCTACCGCCAGCTCGGGAGGCAGATTCTGTTGAGGAGAGCGGGCGAGAAACTTAGCAGTTACTATTTTTAAAATAAACAATCCACTAGTAAGTATATCGAATGGGAGCTTACTTTGTGATACAAAGATTATTTTCCTGCCTAAGTATACAAGAATATTAATTATATAGTATTATGTAGTACTAATGTTTTGTATATCGTAAAAGCAGAACATCGATCGTCTATTTATACATTTAAACATTCAAGACTCATCTATTTATTCATTCCCAACGCCTATCATTAACAAGTTTGCCTTATCTTTAGTAAGCAACAGCATTAAGTTTCCGCTTATCGACGTTTTAGAGGGATTTAATTAAAATTGAAAGCTTTTATGTGGGGTCCAGTAAATATCTCAGTTAAATGATAATTTCGGACACATTTATAACATGCATAGAAATGAGATCGAGGAATTGTATATTGCTCAATACTATTTTATAATATTTATTTGGAAAAATACAGTTTATAAGACGCTTACGAGTATTACAAAATTAAATTATACATAAACCAGTTAAGTTTTCTTAAATAGTAATGTTATAACTGAACAGAAAGTGTACTTAAGATAACTGTTACAATGGTATTCAGAAATATAAAGAATATAACAAAGGAATAAGAAAAATAGACTACACAATAATATGTTTTACATTTTAGATATACGGTTTAATCTAAGTAATTGATTAAATTTCATTTTAAGGTTTATAAACTCTGAAAGATAGGTTAAAAATATTGACGATCAAAAACACATTAAATTAATAGTGAAAGTTTTGTCTGAACGTCCGGGGCGGGTGGACATAATACTTTTGTAAGAACATAAGTAGTCAACATATCAAATATAATACAGAATAAATATTTTTCTCGCTACTATAGGAATAATTATTAACTATTATTTCGATTGTATTGCTTTTACTGAATATTTTAAAAATTAAATCGTTAAATTTGGCCGACTTCTTCAATTCTATTCTTCGTTCTATGACATTGTGCTATTTGTGTGTGTGACTATTCTGAGATTGTGCACAACTAATTTTCTGCAAAGATCCAACAGTTCTGAAAATTACCCTTCAACGATTTTTAACAAAGAAAAAAAAAATCTGATGTAAATGCCTAAAATAGCGAATGATATAAAATATCGTCACTTATTAGTCCATTCTTAGGGGTTAGATTTTGTCATAAATTTTCTTTTGAAAAAACCCTTAAAAAGAAGTAATCCTTCACTAAGAATCACTGAAATACTTTTACAATTGATGGTAAGGTACCCATAAAATACAATTACAACTTTTAAACTTCTTTTTAATATTTTATAAAAATCAAAAACAAAGTACAAATCTGTGCGTACAAAACGAAGGGCATTAAAACCCGCATAAGGTGCGTAACATGATAACTGTATGACATAGAAATGTGCCGATCTCTTAAACACCTTGAATAATAATCAGGTAAAACTTATAAACAGACAGCACTCAATAAATACACGTAATTTACATTCATATACAAGCGAAAAATGTTAATAAAAAATAAATTTAAAAATTACTTTGCCCACGAAGAGTTATCATTCGTACGAGTACCTGCCTTATCTACTTGTACTTTATTCACTTAAGTTGGCGTGATGATGTTTTGAAATAATTTTTTACTTTATTATAACAAAATTTTAGGTATCATATTCAATATTTAGTTACAATATAGCTCCATTGTCTGTCTTAAGCCATCTGGTGTTTGAACTATTGTTGTGCAGATGATTTAGGTTTTTTGGGTTCAGAGGTTGAGTTTATTTCTTCAAGACAGGAAATTTAATGTTAATTTTTACTAGAAATATCGACTTCAAAAATAGAGAGAGATAAGCTAGTCACTACAAATACATTAACACAGATGAAATGATGAAAGATATGTCTAACATAAATGAAAAAAAAAGGCATTGGCTTTACGAATGTATGAAGACGGTACACAAAACAATGGACATTATATTTTTTATATACAGGTCCTCGGAGCTTTGACCGTAAATTTTTTATTAAATTTTTTAATGTAATTTTGGGATTATGCATTTCATTTAAACTTTAATTATACGAAATGTCAAGTAATATTCTTACAAAAATGGATACAAAGACTCCGCTAAAACGTATTTATACAAAAATATTTCAATAACAAATGAAAAATAATCAAGTCGCCGAACAAAGACTTGGCAGCGCCATAAAAATCGAAGTTAATTTTCCGTCGAAAAAAATTTGTAATTCATTACAATATACATATATGGTTAAATAAAGTCGGCCATATTTAATTCGCCTATGCGAGTCACGGGTCCATTTATATTCAAGGCGTGTTAAAACAATAGTGTTTTTTTTTCTACACGCCTATAAACTGGACCGAAAAAGGTAATGGTTTAACAGTCATCGAATCATTCGGACATCGTGTTACTTGCGGAAAAAAAGGTTGTTGACCGGAATCAATCGGGGAAAAAAACTCGATGCGATCGCTCACACACGTCGACATCCGTTCCGTTATTTGTTTACAATTGTTTCATTTGATCCATACTTAGGCTGAAATCTAGAACAATCGATAGATCATCGAATTTCACCACGCTCGCATTTGAAAATCCAGATAGCAGAAATACAGGCTTCGTTTAAAGTAAGAATACCCAGCATCCCTTCACGAAGGTCCATAAATTATATTGGTTCAGAAATACAGCTGATGATATTGGATTTTGCAATAGGGTAGTGCGTGGTAGGAAATGATGACATATTTATTGTTGTAGAGACCGCATCATATATATGAAAACATTATCAGACTAGAAAAAATTGTACGATACAGCCGTTCCCGTAACCTGTTAGAGATCCGTTTGCCTTATATATCAAATGCAATCCAAAAGTATTATACGCCGGTCTTGCATGAGACTTGTTACTTTTACGGAATCGGTAGCACATGTTAGCTGGAGCACGCAACAGGAGCTGAATGAAAATCATTTTTGCTATACCAAAACTAAATTTTTTAATCTGTTATAAAATGCAAACTTTTTAATCTGTTAAAAATCTAAAATAAAATTATAAACTATTTTTAAGCTACCTTGATAGATCGCTGATCCCAAAATATTGCTTTCTTAAACAATTCATATCTAGGGGACAGACCTTCGCTTGACACTTTTTTTTCTAACAAATGGCAATGTATTTAATAAGTGATAAAAAAATATATTCCTAAAATAATTGTTCTTAAGATGAGTACATCTTAATCGATACATTTCTAGAGCCAAAAAATACCTAATATTAAATTATGGTTAAAATTGTTAGAAACGTTTATAGGATCATTGAAGCCTTCTTCTCTTCTCTCATCTTAAAAACGTATAGCTACAGCCGTTGTAGCTCAGTCCGTCCGGGCGCTCACCTTTAATTCAGTTTACTCAAGGCGAACCTGAGTTCGAACCCCTGATTTACCAGATGCTCGACGGTGAAGGAAAACATCGCGAGGAACCTGCATATTTAATATGTGAAGTTCGCCCATCTGCACTGGGGCCGTGTGGTGGACTATGCCCCATACCCTCTGTCTAGAGAAGGCCTTTGCCCAGCAGTGGGACGATTTAAATATAGGCTGTTACTACTGAAGGCTATGTTAGGCTTAATAAACGAAATATATTTCCGTCGTCACAAAACCTTGTGAAATAAAATATAACGATTTAGTATTCGTAAAATTCATAGACAAACACAAATACATAGAATGTGTTTGTTAACTTTAAGAGTATAGTTTGTATTACAATCCCAACGGTGTTTCATATTTTCATATAACAAGAGATGTAGAGAAACGCAATTAGACTTGGCGTATTAGAGTTGAGTCGTTCAGACATTGTGTTCCCGTGGGATTTAGCATTCCAGATATCACGATCTCGATTGATGAATATATGAAAATATTTTATTTAAAACTTATAAAAGTAAAATAACACGTTCAATTTCTAATATTAACATGTTAAGCAACTTCTATTACTTCTTTTTAAGAAAATTGTGTGAAAATAATGGATATGGCCTAGTTGTATACGTGGTTGGATGCACAATGCTAAATTAAATATATAAATTACAAACAGTCGACATTTTACCACTACTGCAACTTTAGAACATACTATTTTAAAACCATTTATATTAGAAGTCGGCTTTTTCCATTGTTAAAATCCTATGAAAAGTAATTATATACATAACTATTGTAAATAAATATGGATAGATAGGAAAAAAAACAACTCAAAAAGTACAAAAAAATATAAAACCTATAAAAATTCACATCTTCCCATATAGGTAATATCGTTAGTATTTGGCATACAACTCAATTGATATATGGATTACAAAATATTTAATCTACTCAATATTTTATAATCCTCCTGCCTCCGTAGCCTAGTGGTATAGGCCCTTGCTTTACAAACCGGGGGTCGTGGGTTCGAATCCCGCGGGGGGACAA
>DWHK01000949.1:0-12204 GCA_018247855.1 Graphium androcles
CCAAGGCTGGCAACGCACACGCTCTTCGGATGTTGTGTGTCTCCATGGGCAACGGAATCACTTTACATCAGGCGAATCGTCTGCTAGTTTGTCAACCTTCCTTTATAAAAAAAACTTAATTGATTTTAACGCTTTTTTCAGAAGGTTTACGCATCTGTTGGCGGTGAAAACAATGACATACATAGACATACGATCATAGTGATCGCAGGTAATGTGCTGTCTTTCAGTTCATATGGCTTTTTAAAGTAGTTTAATAACAATGCTTGAGACGATTTGGAGATATTCATCAGTCTTAGCACTATGCTCTGCGGAGATGAATCAATTGGCAAGGAAGGCGGGTAGTCAATTCTGTCTCCATCATTCATTGACCACAGTAGGTATTGGAGTTGCATTGCCAATCTTTATAGGGTCATCTGGGAAAAACACCCGACTACCTTACATGAGCAAGGTTTATCAATTAACACCGATTTTTTATGAAATGGTTGTACCTCCCAGTGGAAATGGACGTGTCGGATATCTCCAGCTGTGAAACGTTCTATGTTCAAAACGCTGTACCATATTTATGATGATCATTTACACAAAAACTGTCCCATCTGTTATTTCCGGGTATAATAGTTTCCGTTACAAGCATCGTTCGATTCAGGCTAATATTTGAAGTAGTTTGTAAACAAGTTCACAGATATACCACACACAACTTTTTAAAATAAAAAATTAAAGGCTTTCTCAATTTAAGTTTTATTTAAGAGTTAAATTCATAATTTACAATAATAATAAGATTATACAAAGATATTGCCAAGACCTATTAATAAATAAACCTTTCAATGGCAATGAATTCGTTATTATTTATTCATTTTCATAATATTATTCTTTACTGCAATAACCTTAAAAATAAGATGTACGATAGGTGGATTTAATGATCTGTGACATTCTCTACCAGTCAACTATTATTAATTAGAAACAAAGAAGAAAAAAATAAATTTATTTTACGATATCTCTCCTGGCAACAAAATTATGTAATACAAATAAAACAAAAAATCAGGAACTTAAATCAAAATAATGATGTAGTCTTACTTTTAATTTATGCAGGAATTATCTTAAAGTTGTTGCCAAAAATGTCAACACTCAACATATATTGTATTTTTAATAAAAGTTGATTTTTAGAGATAGCCATTTGATTAAAATCACAGATTCAATTAAAGAAAATAAAAATTAAAGGGACTTAATAGTTTTAAACACATGTGTATGTGTTTGCAAAATTGATTCTGTGTCCATTAACTATAAGATATTAATTATAAGAGTATTAGACGTCAATTGCAAGTACAACAAAATTATACTGTAAAACAATTTTATTAAGAAAATAACCAATAAGCAAAAGAAACAAGAACGATAAGTCAAAAAAATTTAAATAATAAAAAAATCACAAGTAAGTAAAAATGCAGTGAAATATTTATAACATGTTTCCCTATCCAAGATGCGATATGGTATACCGCCCTGAAACATAGAATTTTGAATGTTTTGGGTTGCTTTTTGTTCATTCAGAGGGAACTTAAATAAATTGCTTTTAAAAGTAAATTTATTCCCTCTAAAATTGGGGGTGATACATTATTCCAGGAGTAGTTGACAGCATATTTGAAGCATCCCTAAACGTTGTTGTTTTAAACTACGGAATAGAAAGGGGTTTTGAAGCAGGAGGGGGTTTGAATAGTGGTAATGATCGCTTTTCCAATTAAATTTCTGGTGTGTATAATACCGAATAATAAAACTCTAAAATGTAGTTATCTCCTCGTTTCCGTTTTCAATATATTGCTTTTATTTAATAATTATTAATGAGGTGTAATATTATATCTTCATGATATGGTGTAACAGGAGCTGGCACACGTTTTGAACCCTCTGTTGGATGTATTGTTCTAGAGAGCAAATACGGACCATAGACACTGTCGCAGTAAAGTTATGAGAGAATAAAGCTTTAGTTGGATTCCTTGCAAACCCTTTCTTTCTAAATTTATTAATTTCGAAGACTTCATACTCTGAACTTATAGTTGAGATTGTATTAAACTGTAGAGCAGTCCAGTGAAGGAAGAGAGAAAGGAGGATGATATCGTATCTTATTGTCTCCCGTATAAAATGTTAAAATCCGACGTTTAAACATCGAATTTTAATATTTAACATAATTAGTTACCAATAAAAAGTTATTTGCTCTTATATACTGATGTAACGTTATGACGAAGGACTGTCTGTTAACCTGACGAATACTATGACAAATAAATAAAATACATCGAGTGAGAAGGTAAAGGTCGCCATAGACAAGACGCCCAGACGGCGTGGCGTGTTGAGAATAGGATTGTCTGGAAATCCACACAACTTAGACACGGTACATGAACGACATCTGGTGCACATTACCGGATAGGGGATGACAGCTTTCCATTGGATTCATTCAATAGTTGGCACCTGAACTCCCTGGTCGTGCTGTTTCCATCTCACCTCCCTATTGAGTTTTGAATACAGCAAACAAAAAATTATGTAATCGGAATCGGTCGGAAGAACAGTGTTAAATTTGTCTTTCATATTTATTTTGGCACAAAATTACAAAAACCGACTTCAAACGCCTTAGAAGAGTACTTTCGTGACATATTTTTTCCGTTATTTTGATTTTAAAAACAAACTATAACCGATTTTTATAAAAATTTTATGGGAATATTATGAAATTTTATGATATCTCCTTTCCAACAAAAGAAGAATCATTGAAATGGGTTTATAAACGACGATGAACACCGCCAATATAAATGAAAAAAAATATACGGTCGGATTGCGAAACCTCCTTCTTTTTTTTAAGTCAGCTAAAATACATTTATTTTTATTTTCAACGAAGTATAATTTTCATTGTTAAAATGATCGAAAAATCAATTAATTAATCCTTACTTCAATTTAGGTTATTGTGTGTTTATGCAGACTGATTTGTCGATTGCGACTACCAACAACAAAATCGCGTGAAAGTTACTCAGTTTTAATTTTAACTTAGTACATTAATATAACTCAGTGATGAAATTAAGTTTTTTGTGTGTAACGTAGGAAAAGTGACTTTTATTTTATTCCTTGCTCTTCTGCGGTAGTAAGAAAAGAGACAATATCATAATTTTTAACTAGGAAACAAATGATACAAAATCCGTTTAAATTATTTAATAGTTATTTCTCTATTTCACTCACTTGACGAGCAGAAAGAAATATGGCACAAAAAATGCCCATACAATGAAATAACAATGTTACGATAAAGTAGTTAGTTAGTAGTAAAGACGCTCTTATGTTGAATTATTTTGGGGTTAACATGTTTGAAAGACCTAAGTAAACATTGTTCGTGTACGCCAGTGTATCCATAATTCAATTCAATTGTAACAAAGTCTCGAGCAGAATCCATTACTTTGAAGTTGTTTGTCTTTACACCTCTGTACTTTGTCTATATCAAGCCGTTTAATAGGTTATTTACCTACTGCTATGGAATTACTTAGGCTCACCTATTGAAAATTTTTATACCTAAAACACTATATAACTAAAGTTGAGCTATTTCTTTGTCCATTCTGACATTTGTCTGTAAAGATGTATTTTTATCCTAAAAAGTAAACAGTTGCGGTAGTGTATATGAATATTTTTATTATATTTAATAATCTTATATGCTTTTAATCAATTTAAAAAAAGAGGAGTTCTTAATTCGGTTAATTTTTTTAATGTTTCTTACATTAGGACTTCGTCATTTATGAATTGATTTGGAAAATTCTTTTTAATTCGAAAATATTAAACTATTCGATTATCTATTCGAATAACTATTCATATCGAATAGTTTGCTTACTTTTAGTTTGGTCGCGTAGATTTTTTATAAAGACCGGTTCAGTTGCTTCTTTTTTAAATCAAAATACCTTTTA
This sequence comes from Graphium androcles, assembly GCA_018247855.1. NCBI lineage: Eukaryota > Metazoa > Arthropoda > Insecta > Lepidoptera > Papilionidae > Graphium > Graphium androcles. The sequence goes on from DWHK01000949.1 coordinate 3,915, forward strand.
TAAGGCGTTTGTAATTTTCTGTGAAAATTGTACTTGTGATCAGTACGGTCGTACGGATATAACACATCATTTGAGAATCTGACTCGAATTTAGCTAGTTTTGTTGTTTGTTCAATTCAAATTATGCAATTGAATTTTAAAGTAGCTATCATCAACCGATTGAGATGAAATGTTGTATACACGTTTAATATGGATGACAATGCATGGTTAGCTAAGTGACGTCATTCTAAATCCAAATGGCGGACGGTCCAAGATGGCGGACTAGTTATTTGTGCACACCCATAATATACCGAGCTAACACGCTTGCGAGCAACGTGACATTCAATTGTAAACAGGCTGCCTGGCTATTTGTGCACTCGCTGCCTGCGATCGGGGCGAAGGACGATTTTTTGGCATATTTCAAAGGATGAGAAGGATGATTGTTTTGCGCCCGTTGCCTTTTCACACCTATTATATTCCTCTATGGTTCACCCACTCTTGATCTCGCTTTAATGTCTCGTTGAGCTTCACGGCGATCGGGGCACACGACTGTTAATAAAATAAAATATATCGGTTTTAATCACGATATTTTGTTTATGCAAAAAGCTATATATCGTATTCCCACAGAAATATCGTATTAACGTATCGTATAAAACTATTATAATGTTTTTTCATCATTTCGAAAGGTAATTTATTACATTAGTCACACCTTTTATTGCTTACAACTTCTTTTATCAATAGGGAATGGTAATTGATTTTTTTTTAAATTGTAAAGATTGCAAGTCGTATAGAAAGGCGCCATTACTGACGACGCGATTGCTACCACGTCTTCCCTTAATATCAAAATAAACTTTACTATCCACCATCTTATTCTGTGCACTATTTTTCTCTTATCTATTCGTGTATCATTTTCTGTTTTTTTTTTTTTCATAAAAATAAATCAAGTAAGGTAATAGCCGACACACTATATTAACATCCGCACTGCTCTCCATGCTTGCTCGGCGGCGCCTTGGCAGGCTACATGCCGAGCTGCGTAGCACGTTTGTGAACGCACAACCATATCGGGTATCGAATGTAAGGTTTTGTTGAGAAAATGCGAAAATTATTGATTATTTGAATAAAAGCTTGTTTTAAAAAAATATTTTTATAATAACCGTTTTTTGTGCTATATAATAACAATATTTAATAATTTGATTATATAGATTTATTCTTAACAGCTGATTTATTGCTTGTTGTGTACCTTTGTATAAATATATAAGACAGGTTTGTGTAAAACTAGGTACTGACTGTTATATACAATGGCAAAACTCTCACTTAAATATGAATGAATTAGGAATTACGCCTATACTATGGTACAAAAAACCAAATCTCATGGAAACATAATAAAATAGTCGTTATATTAAACCAAAATAAAAAACAAAATTTTATATATTTGATAATTTATTTCTTATTTTTACATGTTTAAATAAATAAAATTAAAATAAACTTCTTACGTTTGCGATTAATGAAACCTAGTAAATTTTGTTGTTCAATAATTTAAGTAGTATTTTATAAGACTAGACCATATTTGGCTAACTTTGAACGAGCGTAAACAGTTTCAACGTTGGAATCTTTAACCTGTTTCCATTTCGCTTTTGAGATGCTGTCATCAATTTCGTTGCATAATTTATTTTTCATGTTGTTTTTAAGTGAGTAAGATGTAGGATATACTATTTCCTTTTTCTCTGAATAGTATTTGTTAAAGTCTTCATCCGGATCATGGAGAACGTTATGATAATAATAGGGTTCATATTTTTCACGTGACTCAATTTTACGTGTTCTAAAATCTGGATTGTCTAGTAACGGCGGTGACTGAAATTTTATTATTCTGCCAACTTCTTCGTTGTCTATAACGTCTTCTTCAGACATATTTACATCTCCATTTGTGGCCTTCTCACTAAAAAGTAATTTAATATTTGTATTTTTATTATGCATTGCAAGTTCTTTTCTCTTTTTAATGTAATCTTCTAAGTCAAAATTATGATTACTTACGTAATGATATTTGTCACCGTTATACATTTTATCTTCCAGGGTCATATGTAAAGCCTTATTATCAGCAGTGAAATCAGGGTAATAGTCATCAATAAAACCACCTTCAAAAATAATAGGTACAGTGTCATCAATACCAATAATAAATGATGGATAAGAATTAAAATGTAAAGATTGTTCGGTAATACTATTATTATTGTTTGTAGGCTCCTCAAAAACTTTCGTTGAGTTATTCTCGAGTACTTCCAAAAGAGTCATATTTGTGTCCTTCAAAGTTTTGTCTTTTAACGACACACTTTTTTTGTTTTTGCCCGATGTCCTTAAATCTTTGCTTAAATTGTTTTTAATATCTAAATCTTCAATTTTATCTTCTACTTTTCTTTCTTTTTGCTTTATCTTAAGCTTTGCCCTTTTTTTGCTTAACCTTTTTCCATGAAGTCTTTGAAGTTTTCTACGTTTATGTGGCATAATTTTATTACTTATTGTATTTATGCTGTTCCAAGGAGTAGGAGGTTGTGAAAGTTGATAAAAGTTCTTGTAGTCAAAGGGAAACCCACTATTGTAATTAGTATTGGTTAATTGATAGTTCGATAACAGATCATCAATATACTTGTACATATCATTGAAGTCGTTTCGGACCGACGGATCATCGCCTTGAACATTCATATCTTTATAACCAGACTTTTTTCTACTTAATTCTTTATTAGTTTTATTAGTACCTATATTTTGATTTTGTTCTTTGGTATGCTTTTTTTGATTCGATCCACTATTTTTTATCTTGTTTATTGTTTTTTTCAATTTACTACCATGCTTTTGATCGGAATCGTTTTTGTTACGTGTAGAATTAATGTCTTTGTTTGAGCTGGCTACGGTCTTTTTATTATTGTCTTTTTCGGTAACTTCATTCAATATTTTATTAGATGACTGCTTTGATTTATCTTTTCGCTTTTTTTTATTAGTGGATTTGTTTCCCAGATTAATCGTGTTGTTACTATGAATGTCATCAGAACTACTTGAATTTAAAGTACGTTTATTTTGGTTTAAATTACTGTTTATATTGTCGCGGTGTTTCGTTTTATTTTTATCTTCTAGACTTCTCTTCAATGTTCTTTTGCTATTATCTTTATGATTACCATTAGTTTCATTTGTGTGTTCTAAAACGCATTTTTTCTTGCTAATAATTTGCTGAGTATCCACGATTTTGATTTCGCTGTCACGCTTAATCATATTATCATTTTGATTGTATGGTTTGCTGATACTTTGCTTACTAGCGTTATTTTTATCACGATCACATCGATTTTTACTTTCATTGGAATTTTCAAGATTAGAATTACTTGGTTTTAAAACATTTTCAGTTTTTAAATCTGTAGGTAAAAATATGTAATTATTTACGATGTTAGGGATATTTCCCGATTTTCTTATATAATTTGAAATGTCTTCATTATTGTAACGTAGAGCATTATTTATAACACCTAGAGCGGCCGGATTGTTAGCAATTCTGTCGTAAAATAATTTGTATACTTGGTCGTTTTCCTCGTTTCTTTTATACTGTGTTATTTGGCCTGGTAGCGATGTGAAAGTCGGAATAAAAATATCTGATAAATCTGCCAACGCGTTCCTACGAGTATTTTGATCACAGTACGTCCCAGGACACGTTTGCAATATTGGATTCGCTTTTACCTAAAATTAGAAATAAGAGAAGGGTCAATAAGCGTTTTATTTTTATTCATAGTGTAAACATAGATAGTAAACAATATGTTTTATTTTTTTTGGAAACTCGATATCTTATAAGAATGTTTTTTTGTATTATATTTATTTTTGTTAATTTATATACAGTGTTCGGCAGTAATATTGTTTCCAAAATAAATTTAGTACATAAAATACAAAATTCGTCCATTAGGATCAAGGCCCTCTTTATTTCTAGTTTAAGAATGTCAGAAAATTCATGATCTTGAGCACTAATATTTTTCTACTATAAAATTTTACTTGTCAACCACAGAGTTTATAAATCTTCAAAATATAAGCATTTAAGAGATTAATATTTTGGTTATTTTCTTGTATATTACCATATGGGAACCATCAAATTGCTGTTGACTACCTATTCAGTCAAGGCACCATAATTTTAAATAGTAGTGATGAAATTGATCAGTGTTATATCAAAACCAAATATTAATATTTCCAACTATTTATTCATACTCAATAACTAACTGAAGATGGTATTATCTCTCGTTTCATCGATTTATTTCAGCAAAATTGAAGCCCTTGGATATTGGTAATTAAAAAAAGTACAACTAACAGCATTTTACAATATCAATCTGATCATGTCTTTTCATTCATTAAATTTTACCTATGAAAAATAAATATGCTTGTAGTCTTAATATCGACTACGTAATATTGCCTCCTACTTAACTACTTAACATAAAATACAATAACAAAACAAAATTGCTTACCAGTACAATTGACAAACAAGCACAAAAAATTAATCTAAACATTGTGTAACATCGTTTACCAATTAATAACACAACACTGAATACATCAGAATGAAATCTGATTATTCAATACCATTTGAAACCTTAAACTAAAGTACGTGATAATTTTATACTTACCGTATTTTATAATTGAAAATGAAACTATAACACTCACATCAAATTTATCTACAATTGATCTTGATTAATCACGATCGTGCGCGGTATCCATGATACATTTGGTTTAATAAGTGTGTCCTCATGGCCGATTTATACGCAAAAATACAGATGGTAATGATACCTATATAAGTTGATTTTATCGTTTCTTTTTAATACTAGTTTTCGTTTTTGACTTCACGTGTGAATGTCGATTTTGTCATATATTTCATCCACCTTTCCCTGGGTCCTGTTTTATTTTCAAAAACGAACAGGCATTGTGACAGACACTATGACTAAAGATAGCACATAGGATATTTGGTCACTAAAACTCATTTTCATTTTTTATTTTCTGATCATTTTTGGCAATAAAAATATGGATTTTGGAAATTAAAATCCATAAACATGGAAAATCCGTTAATATGCGACAGTAAAATATTTCTAATACTCGCTGACTCGCGAGTAAAGGACAACTTATGTAAGGCTATTCGGACCCCTGGTAAGGCGCTTTAGAAAATCGAATATTCTTTTCTACACTAGACCATAGGAGTGAAGGGATCTTGTATCAAGGAGTAGTAGATCTTCTGAGCCCCTACTACGGATTTGATCAAACTCTGCCAATGACTAATATTTTGGCCACGAAGTGCAGAGTTGGGATGGCAATCCGAGATTGATCAATCGAACAATCTATGTTGTTGGGTTATTAAAATCGTTTTATTTATCAATTTTAAACTTTTTAGGTGTTTAATCTAGTGAATAAATTCTAATAAAAAACTTAACTTTCAATTTATTTCTCTACTTCATTTACAAGAGAAAAATAATATTTAAAATATTTTAAATTATTTAAACTTACATTTTTTTATACCTTACTTAAAGCGCAGTTTAGTTAGTAGTAGTATTAATTTAATGTTAATTTTTCAAATTGGAAGGAACATAAAAAATATTAAATAGATTTTGCTGGTTATATTTTTTTGAATCGCTGAATTCCAGAAGGCAAAAGAACCGTAACGAAACATTGATTTCCGAAAAAAATGATCTATTGTTCAGATATCAATGTTTCAATACGATTTATTCGCGATGTGATTCTTAAGGCTTCAAGTCTAATCGGTTTTATTTTTTTATAATAGCCTAGGTGGAGTGAAGGGAACCATTTCTTTGCTATCCCTTCTAGTGAACCGCAGCAGCCAGGTCGCGGTGGATGGTCAGTGCGACCCACGCAATACCGACAAGTCTGAACAGGGATATCGTCCTTATTTTTGAATGAGATCTTACACGGTTCCGGTTCCTGTTCCAGAGGGGCATCGCATACGCAACACCTTCCAATTATACTCTGCAATTTCGTCAGCATGCATTTAAAGTAAGTTGTAAGGAGATAGAGCATAACATCCTTTATGCAGCTTTTACTGCACTTCTATGGTTGCGCTCTCCCTGGGAGGTACCTCCGCTTTCACAGAGCGAGCATAAAATAAAGTATACATGGCTCTTAGGGTTGCCGGTTGTCCTTCTTTTCTCACCAAATCCTTAATTTAATCCTGACCCATCACGCAGCACTGCAGCACACGCAACTTTTCGGATGTTGTGTGCTCCAATAAAACGACGGGATCATATAATATCAGGTGAACCGTCTGCTCGCTTGCCAACCTTTCTCTATATAAAAAAAAAAACAAGATAGACTTCTCTTTATATCTATCTTGTTTTTCCCCTCTGGAGCAACATTTTTAGCTGGCGAGTAAAATATGACCTGTCGAATAGACTTTTCCTAAGACTTATCATTTTAAGGGTTGATAACTTAAGTGAACCTTTTAAAGGTTGATGTCGTACATGGGTAACAATTACCGCATAACATCAGGTGAACCGTTTGCCTGTATATCACAATTATTTTTTAATGCTGACCATATGCGCAAAGCACCTCGGAATATTATTTTTACGTATAATGCTCTTTAAATGATGTTATTATCTAAGCAAAATCCTCTGCCTTATTCGTGTTTTATTGATTAAAGTTTAGAATTCGGCATTCTTTGCAAAAGTCTGTGGAATAATGTAGAATACCTATAAATCCCTCTTCTCCTTGGACTCCTCCCGTGTGAAAAGTACAGCTACGCCCATGTTCAGGATTGATGATAGAGCAGCTCTTCTACATGTGAAACTGCAATCCATTAATGAATTTTATAAAAATAAACACCGCCATAACACACTTGTGTTTACTGTACAATTCTAATTAAGTTAGAAACGACTTAATAGGTTCCAACATATTTATTATTTATGTATGGCAGGTTAAATGAGGTCGAACACTAACATTTAGTATTTTAGAAAACTTAGGCTATTATACAACAAGTACGGTATGTACTTGTTGTATAATAGCGTAAATATGATTTATATAGAAGGCATTGAATATGTTAACAAATTTTATGTTTTTTACCCTAATACATATGTATATCCCCATACTGTACACTGGGCTTAAATGTATAGTTTTATTACAAGGCTGAATAAGAAAATAAAGACACAGAGCCATCATAAAATAAAGTATTCATGGCTTTTAAGGTTGCCGGGTGGCCATTCCTATCCTCTTTCTTTCCCACTCCTTTTCCCACCAAATCCTTAATATGATCCTAACCCATCCTACCTTTTAACCTGTTTTATCCTATTTCCAAGGCTGGTAACGCACACGCAACTCTTCGGATGTTGTGTGTGTCCATGGGCGACGGGATCACGAGTGAACCATGTGCTCTCTTGGCAACCTTACATTTAAAAAAACCACGTGATTACGCACAAATTCCTCTAATTGCGTAACGTTGTACTACACGTAGGCGCGAATAGTCTGTTAGTTCTGTTAGTTTTCAAAACTACTGGGAAGGTAGAAAACAAATTAGTCTCACTTTTGATACGGTAAGGCAATATTGTAAGGTAATAGTGAAAATATGTCAGTTTCTGCTGATATTTTTCAATGAAGAACAATATTACGTTGATGTCCTTTTTTGATGATTTACTTTAAATATTTTTCTGTAAGAGTAACATCATTGGTGTTAGGAATACGGTCATTAACCGTACTCCTACAGAAAGTCGTTATTATAGACATTTGTCATAGATGTATAACTTGGTAAAATAATGATTACTTCATAAAATAAATATAAAGCTTTCTGACATCTTAAAAGTAACAGGCCTTAAAAAGCCAATGCATTAGCTCCTCGTAAATCTTGAACGTGTATATCGTCCCTCTCTTAGTTTTATTTTCTACTTTTCACCATAAAGTTTTTACAGTTAATGGAGGTTGAAGTATTTTATCTTACTACTTTCTTACAAAACTACAAAAGAGAATGATATTAGAAAACTCTTTCGTCACATACGTGGTACATATAAAAATCCTGAATTTAATGTTCTGAATAAAAAGTCATTTAATTATATAATTTTGCTTACCGGACTCACATGTCTAATATGTGAATAAGCACGCTCGGATGATTCTTTTTTACCAACAGATGACTTCATAGCTACTTATTCCTATTACTTTTTTTTTATATTTTATTTTTACTTTTTCTATGAAAGTTTGGCTAGCGAGCAGACGGTTCATCTGATGTTAAGTGATTCCGTTGCCCATGGACATACACAACATCCGAAGAGTTGCGTATGCGTTGCCAGCCCTGGAAATTGGATAAAACAGGTTAAAGG
>DWHK01000950.1:0-12203 GCA_018247855.1 Graphium androcles
GTATTAGTGCCACCTCAGTTATAGGCGCAAACAACATTCGCAATATTTAACAGCATAATCATTAAAACATTTTAAATAATTTTTTTTTATTAAAATAATATAACTATGAGTAAAATCATCATAAAAACATTAAATTACAAACACATACATAATACAATTAAATATATTAAAAAATGGTGTAACTAAACCGAGTTTGTTTCATATAATTATATTTTGTGATTTCATAACTAAAAATAGTCTTTAGTAATCTTAATGAGTATGTCATAAAACATGCGACTGCGCATGTTTTATGACATGCGCAGTCGCATGTTTTATGACATACTCATTAAGATTACTTACCATTTCAAATATTACCATTCTAATGATGGCTAATATTAATTTCTTAAACCGATTTTAATAAGAATTTCACGGGTGGAAACCACGTGGTTTGAAGGAAAACATATGTTTATTTGGCATCAGGAAAAATATGGCCGTCATTTAATCACCATAAACCAAACTACACGACGGCAAAATCGTCGGCAACAGCATTTCGTAGAAATTCGTTTATGTTTGGTTCTCATGAAGAACATGGAATTATTAATTGTGCCAGGCGAACCTCGCCTGTAAATTTATAATAAAATCTTCCATATAAAAATGTTCAGCCAGAGTTCAGTTACCTATTAACTTAAGAAATCGAGATACTAAAAATATAATAAGATAAGTCAATTTTCTTTTGAACACCTCTCTCAAGACCTAAGCTGCAAATCAAAACGATTACTTACACAATAGACTTAATTCAAGGCCAGCGCATTGACTCTTGACTTTGGCACATCCGCACTGATCCGAGAAGTCGGTATTTTTTATGACTAACTGCAATATATTATAAAATCGTCTTCCAAATACAACAAAACTTTACAGATTTAAATAAAAATTACCAATACAAAATAAAGTCGCCAGAAGTTATTATAATTGCAGAAGTTACTCCGTAGTATTTTATTAAATTTCAGTATTACTATTGATAATACGATTTATTATTCCATTGATAATAAAACACATTGAAAACTTCACTCGTGTAAATCTAAATCAAAATTTTATATTTATTTAACCAACATTATTTTAAAAAGAGCAACTGCTGAGTTTCTCGCCGCTCTTCTCGGCAGAATCTGCCCTTGGAGCGGTAGCTTCCTCACGAATATTTATTACTATTAGAACGTAAAATATGACGCTTCATAAGATCGCGCAAGCGTCTATGGGAATAAAGATATTCTTAATTTGAATTTATTATGTGAAAGAATGTACAGATTGGAATTGTTGATATTGCAGTAGGCGGTTAGAAACTGCTATGTGTTTTGGACCTAGCGGTAAACCTACCGAGCACTAAATAGGTATGTTATACTGCGCCGTAACATTACTCTCGCGTGTTGTAATTTCGATATCCTCTACGTGGCGTGATAGAACATTCAACACAAGGGCAGTTCCAAGTAATCGTAACTTTTACGATCCGCTCGTAAAATGGGTCATTATCCGAATAAAGGAAAGTACGCGCCCTATCCGTCTACAATCGATTTTCTTACCGGTTTTTATATAAAACGACCATTGTTTTATGGAAAACACTGAACGTAAGAAATTAAATTTGGTTTGTATATATAGAATCAAGCTACTACCCGCTACTAAGGAGCCGACCAAAAAATTATAATGCTGGTAACACTGCAGGGCGCTGGTAATATATATATATTTCAATTTTTGAAACTATTATGCTACAGACAAATGCTAAAATACATAGAATCACACATACACACAAATTTAAAACAATCGGAAAAGTCATATATATTGTCTGATTAAAAACTTTGCCATATAATTTTTGGAGTTGACACAAAGAAGCACGTGCTCTTAAAAAGAGCTTTAACTTCATTACGTAACCTTAAAAAAGTTAAGAAGTAAATCAGTTAGTGGGCGAAGCACAATTATATACACATATTACATTCAATTAAGCATTGTATATCTTACGATCTCTCTCCACATGCTTTTTCTTTTTTGTGAGGTGGTAAAGCATAATATCCTTCATACAAATTTTGCTTTACTTCTAGGGCTCGCCAGGGGAGGTACCACCGCCCTTCACAAGGCCAGCATATAATAAAGTGCGCATGGCTAAGAGCCATGAAATGAATCGGCAAAGATCCGGCAACCCTAAGAGCCAAAGAAGAGGGTAGGAATGGCCGGACAGCCATTCTCTTCTTTTCTTACTCCTTTCCCCACAAAATCCTTAATATAATCCTATCCCATCTTACCCTTTAACCTGTTTTATCCAATTTCCAAGGCTGGCAACACAAACACATACTCTTCAGATCATGGAGTATAGAATACCAGGAGAATAATTTTCATATAACAAGATTGGCTTAAAAAGCTTTGAAATCAGATGGCGACACTTTAACCCTGGATACGACACACAAGAAGCGACGTCATTATTGGAGATCGGTGAATTCAGTCTTTACGCGTCGCGCTTCACTCCGTCTACTCTATTTCTGCAACTTTATTTCATTTCATTTTCCCCTAAATTACTTGCAGCGCCATCGTGGTGGGTTTTGTAACTACTAAAAGGAACGATAATTCAAAGAACCAGAAGCCAGTTTTTTTGCTTTTCGTGCATACTAAGATTATCCTCTTTACTTAAGGCTCCATGCTTCAGATGCTGTGTGTGTCCATGGGCAACGGGATCACTTAACATCAGGTGAACCGTCTGGTCGCTTGCCAATATTTCCTATAAAAAAAATGTTTTGATTTTTTCGAAAATGTTCTTTACAATCAATAAGCAAGTGTAATCACTTCAATACTAAATAAAATTATTTGACTTTGAGTATATGCAAGCTAAAAATCTTATCACTAGCATTAAATCCGATTCTAGGTTCACATAACTCACAACCTTCACAAAGATATTATAATAACAACAAATTCCGCATTAAATATTGATTCGTTATAAAATTATTAAATTAAAAGGATTACGAGACCTTTTAAATAATTTAATTAAATTATTATATGATTTACCATTTTTAAATTTTTCCTTCACTTGTGCAATAAGACATTGCTTCTTGTCAAATCTCATAATTCGAGATTAACGGGAAGAATCCGTTACTAGGTTTTAATACCCTAGCACGCGTCAAAATATTTGACAATATGCGGCATAAACGGCCTGATTCTATAATTTTTAAAATAATCTAATTTTAAACATTGACCAATAATAAAAAGAGAATTGTGTTGAGAACAGTGGATATAAAAATAAACACTCGTGTAACGTTTTACAATGCCACAAGTAGATTTTAACTTTCAACTCAGGCTATTTTGTGCCTCTAGCGAATATATAAAGCACGATCAGAACTCACCATCGGGGCTTCTGTCCGATAACTCTACAAACATATGGTATACATACACAACAACAACAGACATCTCCGCTCTTCGTCCAGTTTAAGGATTAAAATTCCACACCATGTTACCTCTTTCTTTGGAAAATCTTTCACTCTTCAGGCTACACTACTCTGGAACACCTTGCCTGAAGACATACAAAGGGCTCCAAATAAAACATCACTTAAGTGTGTTACTAAAGTTTACTACGTATGGAAATGTGTGCGTGTTTGTGTGTGTGTTTGTGAGTGTGTATATATATATATATATAGATATCTGTGTATTATATCTGCTTTCATAATAGAATTTTAAAATTAGTTAATATTTCATTATTATTGTACCTACCACAGCATCTCTCCACGCCCAGAGTTGACTGGTAGAGAATGCCCAAATGGCATTAAGTCTACCCCTTGTAACCCTTAGCTAAGGTTTTACAATAAAGTTTAAATAAAATTAAATAAATAAAATAAATATAGCGCACACGCCACTGTAGTTCCCCATCACCTAATAGCACGGCGAAATAACTCCACGTAGCTACACCCGGATTCCGTGATGGTTCTCACCACCCCCAGCATTCGATCAATGGCATCGTGATTACGACCCACATACCAGATTACGACCCACATACCAGATTACGACCAGCCTTAGTTTTTTAAACCAAAAATCATGGGTTCGAATCTCATTCATATTAATATATTCGTTTTTGTATGTTTACAAAGTTTTGAGAAATAAGATAATAAATATATAAACCCGATGCCAGCTTATAACATTTTATCCGACTCATTTTCTCTTATAGCCTGTTCCAATTGAAAGTCATGAAATGGTAAACAAGCAAGTCGCTCACACAAAAAACCGTCCGCAAAAACGGTTTAAGTTCAAAAATTGTTAGGAAATGTGACAATAAGCAGATTAAGAGTAATCAGTGAGTCCTTTGTTTACCTTTTAACATGGCTTTGATTGTAATGGAATCATTTGATCAAATAATTTAATCTTCAAATGCAAAGGTAATTCTTAAGAATACGAAAAAAACGACATATTTATTTCGTTGTTTTTAATGAATCAGTTTGACAGAGCATGAATTAGATTTAGATCATAATATATTAGTAGATACATTCCTGTTCGTTGCAAACGCTATAATTTACCATTATGTACCAATCAAAACACCACCGTACAATATTTTTGACGCATTGCCGTTTCCAAGCGTCATGGCCGAATTTAAATGCTGGCCAAAACAAGCATTGGATGTTCTATCATCTGTAGCTTTTATGACATTTATTTCAGCGTCAAACATACAACACCAACATTAAACAAACGATCATTTCACCAAGGTGTTGCCAACAGTTTTGTTAAGTTCAAGTATTTTGTCTTTGAAAAAGTATGAAAATATTTAAGCTGATTTGGGAGAGTGCTTGTACCATTAAATTGCATTTACATAACTTACATTAACTAAATAATTTAAGGTAAATCATACAATAACATTTTGTTATCTATATATACGTTAAGAAATTTTTGTAGATATATTGCGTTAGATTTGGCATAGTGAGAGTTCTTGTTGAAGAGGCACTATCAAAATTACGAAAAACAACAATTATAAAAAAAATTACGGTCCACAACGTGAAATCTCTAGTAGATTATTATCAAAGTCTGTAATGAAACGAAAAAATGCACAGCTCTTTGTTAATATATTCTTTGTAATAAGAAACTCCATATAAACGCTAACGTGTCCGCAGCTTCTGTTTGATTTCTATGCATTTAAACATACTTTATGTTGGCAACACCTTTGCGTACGATACAAACCACAATGGTACAGAAAGCGTGTTCCTCGAATAAAAATATTGTCGGAATCATCGGAAGTATATTTTCGAGGTCTAAGAAAAATTCACACATGCACACTTGAAAAAAAAGCTACGTTCCTATATCATTACCTATCAGATTTACAATCGACACGAGATTTCGTAAGATTTTACAAAAAAACATTCTTTGTTTTTAAGAGGTATATAATTCGTTTTACACATTTCATCTATGTCTACAGTAAATAACATAAATGAAATGAAATACAAAAAAAATATATAAATATTATGCCAAATATAAGGCGGTGTCTTTGCTATTACAAATTGTGCAAGAATAAAAAAATAATTATAGGTGCTTTTCTGCTCCTACAGAAATATTAATTTGTGTGCTTGGAAGTCTTAAAAATGGAATGACGTTTTACAAAACAAAAAAAAAAGAAATTTTGTAAACGGATAGTAAATCATTTATTATGATCTGTATAGTCGTTGTATCGTTTTAAAAAAAGAACTCAGTGTTGCTATTAAAATTAATAACCATTCCTCAAGCTACTGGTAAAAATTCAACCGCAATTATAAAAAATCTATGACTATGGCAATCAAAATATAAAATTGTATTGAATTGTTTTGTTTCTATTAATATATAAAAAGATGTGAAAGTCGTTGGTATGGTCTGACAGATATTCCCTTATTAACAGATAGCAACACTGCGAACTTTTCAAAAAGCCTTGTGTAATTTTGAGAGGTAGTGATGTGCAAAATCCAAAAAAATTAAGTCGAATAGATTTCTACTAATAATTTAGATGATTTAAAAATCTAGGTACTAGTGAGAGATGCCATTATAAAAAACGTTGACGATACAGTATATAGGGCAGGAATTATTATATGTATGAGAGAGTCCGACATATATTTTAAAAGTACAAAGTCTTAAGAAATATAGTTATTGTATATTAGTACATTCAGTAATATAGCGTACAGAAAAAACCGTAGAAACACTAGGGAGATTACATGTCCGTTAAATCTAATTATTTTTTTTTTCTAATTGTTTTTGTATAAATTGATATGGAAACAAATTCATAATAGAATCGGCATATTCAGAGTTGCCTACTTAATTTAGTGATGTTAAGCTAAAACACTTAGTGGGTTACATAATAAAATGGTAACTAAATGTGTGATAGTTAATACAGTTGTCGGTAAGATATGTGATTTCATATATAAGAGTTCATAAATATGATTATTTATGAGGTATTTATAAAATGAATATCGATATTTTTGATTATTCCAAAATAAAGTGTAAAAATTAATATAAGAAATGGAAGCAGATGTATAATCTATGTCTTTTTCGTTGATCGGCAAGATACTGGAGAGATTCAATATACAGAAAAAAATTATAAAAATCTCTTGACAATTTTATCGTCAAAAAAACCAGGCCGAGAAGCATCATTTTGGTTATAACAACATTATGGGCAGTGGAAAAAAAACACAACACAAATTATTCCAGAGTACGCATCTTATAAATACACTTATTCTAACTTAAGGTTTATTTATTTAATGGAACCATCTACTAGTCTTTTCGTACCAAATTTAAATACTGGTAATACAGACATTGACAGATAAAAAAGTATAATAAAAATTGACAGATTAATGAACAAAAGATTCAATTTCACTCTGAGTAGATATTTCAGAAAAAATATTTTAAAATAAACACCTATAGAGCCTCATAATTTTGAAATAAGTTAAATATATGTTCGGATATTGAGATTGAGATAAGAGACGATAGTAAAATTGAAATTTACTCAATACATTTGCTGCAACCTTCATACGCCGGATGCGTTTAAAGAAAAAAGTAACTATAAATCTAATTCCCCTACCGCAGCATTAACACATACCATCAAAAATGATATCATATCACCCTAAATATTGCCCGTTCGTACTTAATGCACTATAGTAACTACACAATATACACGCTATTAAAAAACTTACAATGAGATTAAACACTATCTAGTTAAAGCAAATATGTATATTGTTCTACATTCTGGGAATGTACGGTTCATTGTAAAAAAATCACTAACACCTACTTATTACTTATATACAACGAATAAATTACAAAAATACGTCATGATTATAACAAATTATGCCCTATAAAAATAATATGTTGAAAATTATTATCGAAGGAGATACGCTCTTTGGAAGTCACGCGCAAAAGCAATGGATGCGCTCTAGACAGATCGACAAAGTTATAATACAGAGTATATATAGATATATAAAAGCTTAGAAGTCCGATTAGGGCATATATATTAAAAAGAGCGTTGTATGTAATACACTGTGACAGACGAGACGCTAAGGAGTGAAGGAGAAAGCATAAGGTTGGGATAGGCTATCTTTCTCGCGCAGCAACATGATTCAAATTGCTGCTTGAATCTTTTTCTCCCAGGGGAAAGAGAGCCAATCGAGTTAATGTGAGAGAGAGATGGTACATGGTACAATTTTATAGCGAGTTTCTAATGAATTTAACATGGTAACAAACTCTGACATTTACGGCCTCCAGTAAGTATATATGCTTTGAAGACAAAGAATGAATACAGAATATGGCCGTCTCTTTTCACTATCGCAGTATAAAATTCTTTCGTTCTCCCCTCTCAAAAGTAGGTACAGTCACGAACAAATATATTTTAATCATTTTAGTTATACACGGCATATACTATATAGAAATACAAAAAACAGTTTTGTACTCAACTGTACATGCACAGAATAGGTGTACAGTTGGCATAATTTTGAGTCAATTGTCAATTTAATCATTGTAAATCAATTTTTGAACATCTTGAGATTACTGAAGTTTATCTAAAAAACTGTTACCCTCGACAGTACATCTGAAGAGCATACAACCCGTGTTAAGTACAGTTGCGTATAACTTGATTATTCGGTTTTTTGCAAATTGAATTTGGAGATTAAAGTTAAGCTTTATGTTAGTAGTAACATTGAAAGAATATTCTGGATTTGATGGTAATTGGCTAGAATTTATGCTTCGGGCTTATTTAACATGATATATATGAACATGCACAATAAAGGTACGTAGGATTATAGCGATATCGATCTCTCTAGATTACAACCAAAGCCACCGCAAATATAATTGATTATGCACATATTACAATGTACTTAAAGCTGCACATCATAGCTTTCTACAAACGACAAAAGATTGCCGAAGTAAAATTAAAGGAAAAGTAAAAGATATCGCCAATTCTTTAACGCCTCACACTTCATTTTAATAACACGACAAATTGCGAAGCCGTACTTATTTAGATTCGAGTCACTTCAAAACACATACGTTTGGAATGTATATATAATAATTGAGTGAAAGAACTCTTTTACCTTGGTCTGTCCGACCAACAAATTCAAATCCTAAAACCAATATTTGGTAACTAAATATAAAAACAATTCGAGCAACAAATAGTCAGTACACGAGTCGAATACACAAATTAATCAATGTAAACGATCAAAAATAAAAGTAACAAATGATCCACTCCAATATTAACTATAACTATGATAAAATTCAAAAGTAAAACATTAGTGCAATAACAACTTAATAGATAAATTAGTAATAATTTAGTTTGGAATAAACAAAAAGAGTCGTCGAGAGGTAGACATGCAGTTACGAGTTATTAGTATTAATCAATTTATAAAGGTACTTACACATTGCGTCACAAAACGCTAATGGTGTGGAACCACCTTAAGAAAAAAAAACAGCAATCTTGGCGCAGTGTAAAAATTAACTCACCCGAAATTGCTCACATCAAAAACAGATCTAGCTTCGTCTATATATTACACGCACAATATGAAATCGTACGCATTTAAAAATACACCTTACGCTAACATTTTAGGCTCGAGTTTCGCGTAACAGGGACGCCTAAGCTACTTCTGATCAAATCGCATGAAACAATACAAACGTAGTCGTACAAGTCGTGAATACGTTGACAAGTCTCTTATGCATATGCGTAGTCAAAGGCTCGATTGAATACTCCTGGTATTATTATTGGTAATTCCAATTTTCACGTCAACGCCTATTCGCAACTTGTCAACATATTCACGCCTTATATGGGTTCCTTACAAAAGGCCCGAGTGTGCGCTTATGCTGCGTTCTAGCCACATTAAGTCATGTTACTAGGTATTGACGATGGATACAAATACTTGTACCGTATTTATCCACGTATTCACCGTCTACTAGAACTGATGCGTTACGAATATAAAAATGGCGTATTGGAGTCGCCGAGGTGGCCCTCTTGTTATAGCGGGTTGGCAACCTCCTCCCCGGGGAGGGAATGCACGCGTGCTGATAGCAGGTTGTGAAGGATGAATACGGCCGGCTTGGGGCTGCCTTCCATGTCGAGTTCCTAGAAATAAAGTTCGATTAATAGATTATTATCTGAAACTGTGCTGTTCTTTTTTTATATATATAGTTGGCAAGCGAGCAAACGCTTCATCTGATGTTAAGTCGTTACCAATAGACACTTACAACATCCGTAGAGCGGCGTGTGCCTCGTTAGCTTGAGATATTGGATAGAATAAGTTATTGGGAGTAGGGACTAAGCACTTATTTGAGATTCAGGAGGAAAAGGAGTGAACGAAGAATAGGGAAGGAATGGAAAACCAGCTATATTTTATAGGCCTTGAGGGGCGGTGGCACCTCCCCAGTCAGGCGACCTTATAAGTGCAGCAAAAGCAGACTGAAGATGCCATGCTATACTAATATTGATATACAGAGCTTGTTTGACTCACTATGAATAGTGTTTTTCTATAGACAAAAAGTCCGCAAGGAGATAAAAAGCTATGGGTGACGGTTTAGAATAACCGAGTAGTTTGGTACGGCAATAATATACGAAATAGTAATAGAATGTTATCTATTAATTTAATCAAAAAGGTAATTTTGTTTGCCCGTTTAATTAAACTATTTTTTTTATCCAATTTAATCAAGGTTTGATGTAATAAATAATAAATGTGGGGTGTAAAGCACATCTTACATACAGGTATCGCCGGTTTATAGCCTTATACAAAAACCCAGCTTAAAATAAAGTACGCCTGGCTTGTGGGGTGTCAGATACCCATCACAAATTCATCTTTTTTCACTCCTTTCCAATCCGAATGCAAAATATTTTCCCATCCTCTTTCCCTAAATCTCTTATCTACTCTATATGAGCGGCCGACGCTACGTACCAGCGTGTCGTCATCGGAGAAGTGCAGCCACAGCGCCGCCCGGTCGTCGTCTGCGGAGGCCCTTAGCGCGTGCAGGGGCCTGCGGTAGAGCGCGCGGGCGCCGCCGCGGCCCAGCGACCCCGCCGCCTCCCACACGCACACGCCCCCGGCGCCCAACGCCAGGCGGGCGCACGCGCCCCGGAAGCGGCAGCCTGAAGACAAAATACGCAACATTGGTATACCGGTGAGTTTATTGGATGAGCGTAAACAGACAAATATGAAACTATAAAAATAGAACAAGTATTGTCCACGAATTCGCCGGCGATTAAGATTTAGTTTAACGATGATAACTAGCTAGAGTTGAATTAAGTTAATATAATAAATTTAACACAGGAACAATTTTAAACGGCAGGTCCACAAGACAGACAAAAAGTCACTGTAGGCAACCCCCCTTCGGCTATCAGAACCCTAAAGAGCCGAGGATTAATTAAATGACAGGTGAAACCGCGAGGTGTACCTAGTTAGTCAATAAATCCACCACATCACAACAACACAACAACAACACAAAGAAGACTCACGAAACGTGAACTCGGGCTGAGCTCTAACAGCGTGATGCGCCCCGTCCACCAAAGCTCCAGCCACCGCTGCCAAATCGTGCGGCGTGTCGGCCCTTAGCGCCCTCACGCACAATCCGGCCGGCGTGCCAGCCCTGACGCCTAAGGCCGCAGCTCCCCCTCCGCCTGAGGTTACCCCACCTCCCTCGGCATCCTCTGAGCCTCCCCTCCGCCACCAAGCCAAGCGAGTTGCGGCCAAATTGAAGTTCTCGGTGGGCGCGCACCACGCCTCGGCCGACCACGGCGCTGCCTCGTATAGCCTGCAAACAGGTGCAAATTACACATTAAACAACTGTATAATAATTAACACTTTTAGGAAGAAATTATGATATACATAAGACGTATAAAATTAATGCTGTTTACACATTCAAATTGCAATAGCTTATTTGATACGATATAATACAAAATATGAAATCACGAACAAGAGAAATCTCGTAAAAAAGCAATTACTATCATAGGAACTGAACGTAAAACCTTACCTCAACTCGCGATCCGTGATCGCAACGAAGGTCGGCACCCAGCCCTCTAGGTCATCAGAGCTATCGGATCCACCCGAAGCTCCCAACTAAAAAGGAACAATTCCAATCATATAATCAAATACGAATGAAAACACAAAATTACGTAATGTATTGTTAGAGACTTTAAACATCCAGTTGAACTATAAGAAAACTAGATACTCATATAACGTCCGACAGTTCTTATGTTACAATGTACAAACAGTAGAACAATTTTACAAAAACACAAGAACACGAGTAAAGAGACAGCCTCATCACTCGTTTTTTAGGTGGACTACTGAGTCTATTCGTACAACTGAGCACTATAACATCTTGTGCGCAGTTGGGTGAAAGCTCTCTTAAGCTGTGGTCGAAATTGGGCCAGGACTTCTAACATTTGCGATTTTTTTTTCAGGTAGTAGAGCATAACATCCTTCATACAGCTTCTGCTGCACTTCCACGCCATCCCGGGGACGTACCACAGCTCTCCACAGCGCCAGCATAAAATGAACTCTTAGGGTTGCCGGATGATGCCATTTCTACCTTCTTCTTTTCCTACTCCTTTCCCCAACAAATCCTTAATATAATCCTGACCTATCCTACCTTTTAACCAGTTTTATCCAATTTCCGAGGCTGGCAACATACACGCAACTCTTCTGATGTTGTGTGTGTCCAAGGGGCGACGGGATCACTTAACATCAGGTGAACCGTCTGCTCGCTAGTCAACCTTTTCCTATAAAAAAATA
>DWHK01000951.1:0-12203 GCA_018247855.1 Graphium androcles
TCCGTAAATTACGTCACACTTTTAGGGGAAGGGAGGGGGTCAAAAGTCATGGTGTAACTACCTAAGGGAAAACTGGTTACTCAAATGGAATAAATCTGTGAATCTGGAGACGGGAGAGGTCCAAAAGTCAATAATTATCTTTGACGTAATTTATGGATGACCCTAAAGAGGTTTCATGATTTACTAAAATCACAGTCCTAGTATCATATACTAGCAGACCCACGCAACTTCGTCTGCGACACATAAGAAAGTTGTCACAAAATGAATAAATTTTCCCGTTTATGCGAGATTTTTCATAGATGCTCCGCTCCTATTGGTTGTAGCGTGATGTTATATCGCCTAGAGCTTTCCTCGATGAATGTGCTTTCAAACAAACAACAAAAGGCAAACTCTTCAGCTTTATAATATTAGTATAGATTTTTCATTTATCAGCTATAAAGACTGGGACGTGTGGTCACAAACTCTTTATTGTTAAAGATTGTACCATGTGTTTCAAAAAATAAACAAAAAAAATCACTTACGAACGCCGTCCCTATCTTCCTATATCCGGTGGAAGTCGTCATCAGAGCGATTGTATAATTTCTGATATCATATGAAAGATATGAGAACGTTCACCCTGTCACAATAAAAAATCACGTAATTTGTGAAGCGACCGGTCATTGATAACTGATACATTTATTCATTGATCATAAACTATGTGACTTCTTCTTCCTCCTAGCCTTATTCCCAAATTAATTAGGATCGGCTTCTAATCAAACCAAATATTACCTGAATATCAGCTTCAACACAGAGCGACTGACATCTGACCTCTGCAATCTAAAGGGATAAACTGAATTCGGGGGATAGATTATGTTTCAGGATATTTAAAGACTAACATCCTTTAACATGGTGAAGGCTTTGACATCCTTTAACATGGTGAAGGCTTTGACAACCTTTAAAAGTGTTCTTGACAATCTTAATTGACATCTTAATGTTCTAGCAATCGAGTGATCGGCCCGTATTGCCCTAACCCAACTAAGAAACAACAACATAAAAATATTGTCCCCCCGAAGGATTCGAACCCACGAACTCCGGTTTGTAAAGCAACGGCCTATACTACTAGGCAACGGAGGCTGTCTCATATACTACACCACTTCTTTTAAGTGTTGTATGCGACTAAATCCGTAAATGTACATTAAATTGATACGTAAATATGAGTAGCACATACCTTATAAAAAATTCGTTAACCGTGTATATCGTGATGATAAAAATACAATATTAATCAATATTGGAAACTTTAAAAAAATGGTTCTCTGTAAAGTCGTTTTACGGACGGTAATTTTACGTCATAACATCATAAGCTTGTACTCGGACGCATCGGCCGATGGAGTGGAAGGGAGATAGATGTGTAACAAGCCGACAGACAAAACGCTCAGGCCGATCGTGCCTCTCCATCGCTTGTTCCGCGCTCTTGCTTGCACTCTCGGCTCAACGTGACAATGAGTCATGCTTTTTTGTGCGTGCAGTCGTCGTTCAATCAAAAGTAGACCAGTAGCTGTAGAAGTAAACCAAAAGTTTTTTGTCTTTATATAACAAATGTTTGAGCACTAAATAGCTCAACAACTCGAACCCGTGAAATGTTTACGTTTTTACGGGCTCAAGAATATGAAAGTCACGCATGTGGACATGCGTGAAATAACAAGAGGGTGGGATGCCACTACTATCTATCTTAAGAAACCAATGATAGCAAGAAAGCTATCAACGTAAATACGAGTACATTCAATAACAAGAATGTTTTTCACAGACGAACAATACTACGAGATGCCGAAACTCTTCCATCTAGACGAGTACGAAGGATGTCTAGCGACGCGAGACGCCTACTGTCTGGGCAGCTTCGAGTTGTCTGCCGACGCTAACCACAGACTGTTTCTGATGATGCAGGTAATTTTCCAAGTATATTGTCTTTGTTACATAAAAATTTGGTGTAAGTTGAAAAAAAAACAAGTTACCAAAATCTTTTCTATATAATGTATATTATGTACGTCATATCTACATCTATATAATCTATAACGTCACTAGAGGGTGTATTATTATAATGTCACTTAGGTGTATCTAATGTTAACTCCTGTTGATATCCGTTAAACAGTTAGGGATAACAAATTTGATATCTATACTAATATTATAAATGGTAGTTTGTATATTTGACTGTTTGTTACACAATCGCGCAAAATCGGATGAATGGCTTAGGATCAAATTTAACATACAGATAGTTTATCAATTGATATTTGATTAACATATAGAATTTGATTGGTTCATGGTTTTAAAACAATATTCAGGAGGAGCAGCATATTGCATGTACATAGACACATATATATATATATATGTGGAATTGAAGACCTGGTAGTCTGCATGATAACTATTAAATAAGTTGAAACTTATCGTTAGAACTAAATACAGTCCTGCTGACCTAAACATGCGATAGACGATCTAACCCTACGTTCGCACTGCCGATACATTCGCATAAAAACATGTTAGTATTTTTCCATGTGTATGAAGTATTTTCTAAAAAAAAATGGTTGATATTTTGCAAATATTTTCATTTATTTATACATACAATCGTGCAATGTGAAATCAATTTAATTTATTGACAAAATAGATAAAGTTTAAGTTGTGTTTATGCGAATGTTTCGTCAGTGCGAACGTAGGGTAATATGAATAAACCAACTGTGACAATAAAAATACTAGTAGTTCATCGTAAATTGGAACTCGCGACTATATTATTTCTTACAATTATTTAAATTTTTTTAGATATGTCTTAAACTACTGAACAGATTTTGATGCCCTACGAACATACAAATTGTACTAAATTACCTACATATATTCCACGAAGAAGGTTCGAGAGTTATCGCGGAACAACTGGCAAAACAAATCTAAATACCTTAGATCTGATGACCGGTTGGCGCAGTTCCTAAGACGTTGGTTTCGGCGTCGCAGGTCGTGGGTTCCATTCCCACACGGAACAATTATTTGTATGGCCTACAAGTAATTGATTCGTATCTGGGTGTTTGTGTGTGTGTGTGGAACATGTGTTTGTGAAAGGCCTTGCAACTTTTTTTTTTAACTCTAATAAATTCAATGACTTGTTCATTGAATTTATTAGAGTTAAAAAAAAAAGTTTCTAAAAAAAAAGAACATAGGCTCCGCTCCACACAATAAATAATTAACAATTACATACATAATAATAGATACGCGTGAGAAACATTACCTTCTCTCAGTCGAAAACTATGCCAAACAGCTCAATGTCATAGAAAGACATTTCATCTACCACAATTTATCTCTATGCCCAGGTTTGACTGGGAAAGAATGCCCAAAGATATTAGTTCCGCCCTTTGTTGTCCCAATTTATATGTAATGGCAATAAAGACTAAATAAATAAATAAATATATAATTATTTTCACACAAAATTACTAAAATCGACTTCAAACGCCTTAGAAGTGTACTATCGTGACATATTTTTTCCGTTATTTTGATTTTAAAAAGAAACTACTAAACCGATTTTTATGAAAATTTTATGGGACCACACTCAGGAGATCTCCTTTCCAACAAAAAAAGAATCATCAAAATCGTTTCATAAACGACAAAAAAATCCACGAGCACACATAAATTAAAAATATATATATATACGGTCCAATTGAGAAAACTCCTCTTTTTTTGAAGTCGGTTAAAAATCTGTAAGATTTGATTGCATTCATACAGAGAGGTGAAAGCCGCTTGTTAATTTTAATAACTAGTGAATGAAATTGTTTACAAAAAAGATTTTGATAGGCTACCTGGCTAAATGTATTCCCTTTTATAATTGTATATAATAATTAGACTTTATTTAAATACTCGACGAACGTAACAATCTTGCAGCCGGATCATGGACCACGATTTATATCAGATTCATTATTAGCAACGACCATTCTAAATTTAAACCGAGGAAAAACAAACTCTTTGAAACACTTTCGCGTTTTACCGTCATAGTCTGATGACCTCATTTGCATCTCCATTTCACAGTCAAGGCCCATTAAAAAAACATAACCAGTAACAACGAGCCACTCTTTTGCACCGCTTACATAATCAGCATTGCATAAGTAGCCCACAAGTCAAAACGATGATGAAATTATTGTTTTCCTCTTATTTCCTTTAATTACATTACGGGGTATATTTATTTTATATTACATTACTAAACGTTGCGGCTTCGCTGACCTAAATGAAATTTGCTCTAACAATGTGAAGGAACAGTGTTGTAGAAAAAACAGTGTGAACACTTAATACAACTCGGTAACAGTATTTTACGTGATATATCTTTAATATATAATTTATCTTTTGAAATATAATAGATCCCTTTTCCTTTTTCTGCACTCCACACATCACGGTGTAGTATATTTAAGCCGGTGGGACTAAGTTAATTGTGCTAGATGACCATTTAAATCCCATTTTTCTATCTCTTAAAAACAGCATTTTTTAACGTAATCCCCCTTACAATATGAATCCAAATTTTAATGATGACTTTAATTGACTTGATTGAGTAAGGTCTACAGTTAGAGTTCGGTCAAAAACACATTTTATGTATGTATGTTTGTATGTAAGTATGTATGTTCCGCGATAACTCTTGAATTAATGCTTCAAATAAAATGAAATTTGAAACGTATGTCGGTAATATTAGTACAATTTTTAAGTTCGTTGGGCATTAAAATCGGTTCAGTATTTTAATAAAAATTTAAATAAATGTGAAATGATTTAAAGAAATAATATAATTGCGAGGTCCAAGCTCGCAATGGACTATAAATGTATTAATTTTAATAATTTTTAATGTTAATAAGAATATTTTCTAAAGCGTCCTTTAGGGTGTACGTTTATTTTTATATGTATGTTGTAATTGTGTGGTTCATGATGGTGTAGTTTGCACCTTTCTCCGATGCGTACATAATAAGTGACTGTGCCCGGCCAATGATCTCAAAAACGTAAGTTACATAAGACGGTTTTACTGTACGAAATCGGAACAAAAACATATTAACAGATCTATATATATAATAAAATTGTAACTTACCGATGTCTGTACATTTTAGATATTTTAAATAAGTATTATTTTCACAAAAAAAATACAAAAAAGCCGACGTCGACCACCTCAAAAGTGGACTTTTATTATGTATTATTTCAACTATTTGATTAATAACTTAAAAATTACTGGTCAGATCTTGATCAAATTTAAATGGGAACACATGACAAAGGTCAGCATTGAAATAAAAAAAGAATCATCAAAATGGATTCATCAACAAAAAAGATTAAAATGAACTCATCATAATATTGTTTGAGTACGGTACTTGCGGCGAAATTTAATAGGCATGACCCGACACGATTACATTCCTCAAAATAAGTTTTATTAACAACAACAAAAACAAATTAATGCAGAAATCTTTTATTCATACTTTAAGTTATTCTTAATATACGGAATCTTATAAACTTGGCCCAATTAAATCAACGTACAAAATAGTTCAAATTGTATCATACTGTTCGATTGGGATCTGAGTGAAAGGGAAGTAGCTCTGGGGTCATTGACCCCGTTGCTTAAGGGCCACGATTTAACATCCGATTTTAGTCAAGCACCAGTCGAATGGAAAACGCAACAATGATTTATCTTTATTAATCACTAGCGGATACCTGGCATGTGCTACTTCTCCGAAGAATATTTGAAGCGAAAACTTCTTTAGCGGCGTTGTGCACTTTCTGGGATGGGTAAAAAATGTTAAACTCGCGTCAGGATACGTGACCTGATCGATAATTCGTAAGACGGAGGGAGAGGAGACCGCCGTTCGGTAGAAAGAAGGGCTACTTCCTCTCCTACGCCGCGCCGGCGGTCTAATTTTATATCTGTTAAATTTTAATGTAATTAATTGTCATGTTTGTGTGCGATAGCGCAATAAATGATTATTGTATTTTACCACATAAATGATAGTACTTTTATACTGATAAATAAAGCAATTTGTGCGAAATTATTCTCTAACCATTCCAAAATATTAAAAAATGCACAATGTTTATGTTCAAGTTTGCACTTCTGCTGGCTCATAACCATATTTGAAAAGGTCCCGGTAACTTACAACATCCTGTAAATCTATTGATGTTGTAAAGTATTGAAAACTTCAAGAGATATATTAAAATATTGCAATGCATTCTTATTAATATTATTTCATAATGCACTAAGAGTTTTTTATGTCAATGGAAAGTAATAAAATATACCAATGTAAAGATTTTTTTTAAATATTTATAGAATTCAAAAGTAAACTTATTCAAATTCATGTTAAATCAAATACATTCAAATATCACCGTTATATTAACCTTGTTACTGTCACTATGCGCTAGAACATTTTGTTTTATTTAGTGGATATATCTATAGATATTAAGTTATTGGACTTCTTACAAATATAACTAAAAATAAAGAAGTATTTTTTTTAAATCTTTCTACAGTAACAATGTTATCGCTTTTTACTTTTATTTTTCTGCAGTTTTGCTTGCCTTTTGTTTTTTTACATTGTCTTATTGTAATGTTTTCTATATATATTTCATATATTTTGTCACTTCCTATCATAAACGAGAATCATTAAATGTCATTTGTTTATATTTAAATGTCATATGAATTATCTGAACGGTTTCTATCTAAGTGACTCAATGAAAACAATGTTCATGCATTAATTTAAATTTCATTTGTATTAATATAGTTCTATAATATTTTCAAGATTAAAAAGTTATTAGGATTTAGACCATAATAAAAGCCGTATGGATTTGGGTTTTTCTTAAAACCTTTAGTTTAAAAGGAAGTAATAATCAGGGTATTTTTAAACAATTTAAATTTTTAAAGTGACTCAATGTATATTGTCTTCATATATAAATTTAAATTTTATTTGTATTAATATAATTTTATAATATTTCCAAGATTGAAAAGTTATTGGATTTAGTTTATTTTTAAACACAACCTGTAGTTTAAAATAAAGTTTTTAATCAGGACAATTTTAACTTAATTTATCAGCTTAATCCTATCGATAAACCCAAGGTGCAGCCCTAGTTGTGAGGGCGACATACCTCGTGTGTCACCGGCTTATATCATCGTGGAAGGGAGATCTTCAAGTGTCGCTAGCTGCGTTGGAATTGCTCGCAGGGTTTGCCAAACTGCACTCTGTGAAACCAGGTATGGTATTATATCAATTTTGTATTTTTATGTATTAACTATTTTCTGTTTGTGAATACAGCTACGTGAACTAGGTTTGACTGCCCCCGTTCTAGTGGTATAGGGCCATGCCTTATAAACCGGTTGTCGTGGGTTCGAATCTCGCGGACAATAACTATGTGTTATTATTTCTCTGTTAGGTTAGGACGGGCTGATTATTCGATTTCCTGAAAATATAGATGATCCATGCGTCGGATGGGCATGTAAAAAGCCGGTCCTGTGCTGATGTCTCTCTGGTCGTGTTGTATATCCGACCCATCGGGCTATGAAAGTAAAGGAACAGAGAGTACACCTGTGTCTGCGCATATACTTGTGCACTATAATATCTCCTGCGCAGTTGGCTGATTTCTGGGTGGATTGGCCGCCGTGGCCGAAATTCGTTTAGGAGGAGTTGAACTACAATAAGAGACAGCGAGTACGGATGAAACTGATCAACCGATTGCTGGAAAAGCAAGTCAATTTATGCATCATGCAGGTAGTCAGTACTGCATCTGATCTCTATCCGATCCGATCTAGTCCGATCGTATTTGGTACCCTTTCCACGCTGGTGTAAAAGCATACACTTGTAACCTATAATATAATTCGTCAACAGTTGACCTCTAGCAAGGTTAGTCGCCGTGATCAAAATTTGGCCGGATGGACCTTAATAACAGTTGGCAACTGTTAAGTGCGAGTGCTGTTGGCAACCGTCTAAGTGGGAGTCGGATTGGCGCACGAAGGTTTCCGTATCGTTCCGGAGTCCCCTTAAATATTTGTTCTATTCTGTTTTATAGTATTTGTTGTTATAGCAGCAACAGAAATACATCATCTGTGAAATTACAACTATCTAACTGTCACGGTTCATGAGATAAAGCCTGGTGTCAGACGTGCAGACAGGCAGTCAGCGGAGTCTTAGTACATTAATCCCCTTTGGGTATGGAACCCTAAAAATGTAACTGCAAACGGTTATTATAGATTTAGCTGCCAGTTATCATGTTTTGGAAATTTTAGCTGCGGAGTTCAGCTTTCTTTACACTTTTTATTGAATCGCTAAATTTATGTGGGTTTTTTCCTACCATTTAAACTCATTTTAAATATTAATGCCACAATTAATATGGTAATGTTGATATACAAAAACCCTAGGGTACAAAGTCTCGAACAAAAATAACAATCAAAACCGTGTATAATTTTATATATGTAAAAGTTATTGCAATATTTTTTTTGTTTCGCAAATTCAATCTTACGTGCATGACATAAAGTTGTTTTTACAAAGCATTTCGCTTCGGAGTTTTTGTCGCTGATTGTAGTATTAGTAGGGTAGGATGGGTTAGGATTATATAAAGAAGTGGTTGAAGAAGAGGGTAGGAATGGCCATCCGGCAAAACCAAACCTCGGTGGTGGTACTTCCCCGGACGCGCGCGGCCGTAGAAGTGTTATGCTCTACCACCTTAAAAATTGCTTATACATACATGCGTATTTATTATCGTAAACCACCAAAGCTATCAAAAACCTAGTACATGCCACCCTAAAATGACAAATAAAACTGTTTTATTTAAGTTACCTCATAAAACAGTATTTTTTATTAAGTTTAATCTGAAGTTATATCAATACACCAAACTATTCTGGGATACAGGTTGAATATGTTTTAAAAAAGAAAATATTTTGTATTTAGTAGCATAGTATATATTTAGTAGTATAGTGTATATATCTATTTAATTCCTAAATATAAGTATATCTTCATGGCATCAAATTACTAGCATTTATCACTTAATTTTCTATCGACGCATCCGTAAATTGTTGTACCTGAACGGATAACTCTCAGTTAACGTAATTTAACAATTCTCAAGTTAAGTTAAACTAAGCTCAACTTTGAGAACATAGTTAAGGTGCAACTGGTTATATCGTAATTAGCTTTAGGAGAGACAATGGCAAGTCTGCAGTTTCTTAGCTAACAAGATCATTGGCTTAGTTTCGTTCGTAGTTTTCGCGAGAAGGGAGTAAAACACTTATTAACTTAACTACTTTATCATCTACTTATTCTTGTCGACTTTAAATTATTCACATAGATAGCTGACATCACTTTTTTAGATGACCGGTGGGCGCAGTTGCTAAGCCGTTGGCTTCGGCGTCGCAGGTGGTGGGTTCGATTCCCAACCGGAACAAGTATCTGTATGGCCTACAGATATTGATTCGGATCTGGGTGTTCGTCTGCGTGAAGTTTATGTTTGTAAATCGTCCTTGTAATACAAGCCATAGAGCTTACAATAAAGGCCGCATTTTCTTTTAAAAAAAAGAAAGGTCTTTTTCTTTCTTTTAGTCTCAAAACCCGTCTGTAAATCTCTGGATTTACAGACGGGTAAAAAATATGTATGTGAAAAATATGCAAAAAAATTAATTCAAGGTCACATTCTGGCATTGAATAACTTAGTGGAAAATAGAAAATTAAATGCTGAACGATATGACTCATTAGTCAATAATTCTTTAAATATTTGCAATTATTCCGTTCCCTGCCCCTCTAGAGTAATAATAAGAAATAAAAACTATGCAACAAGCACCATAGAGAGCAACTATACTTTATAAGAAAGTTTTAAAACAAACAAAACTTCTAGGCAACAAACACACTAGTTTTTAGTGATAGTACAGCAAAGGGCATGGGTATTATGCTAAATAATTGTATATAATTATGTAATAACAGAGTAACAAACCACTGTCTTCCTGGGGCTTTCTTACAAATTATACATTTAATTAATAACACTAAATTAAGTAGTAAACTGCTATCATAATAGTGTATGGAAATAGCATAAATGTTAAAAAACAAGACATAGGAAATCTCTGGATTTCCGTTTGAATATGTCGTTGTAGTTCGTCGTGAACTTGGACCTCGCGATCATATCATTTCATGAAATTATTTCACATTTATTTAAATATCTTTTAAACTACTGAACCGATTTTAATGTCCAATGAACATAAAAATTGTATTTATATTACCTACATATACATTCCAAATTTCAATTAAAGTACTGTTTCGAGAGTTATCGTGGAAAATATACAAATACATATGTACATACATAAAATGTGTTATATCGCCCCAACGATAATTGTAAATCTCACTAGCTCCGCTCGCTCGGTCAATAATTTTTACCGACGTTATTTATTGGGGATAGCTCAGAAGTAGATCCTATAGAACTGTATCTTGAATGTTAGAATCGGGATTGAATGTCATCCATTCTTCGTCCGAGAGAAATTCATATCTAAAATTCTATCGTCAAATATTTCAGTTGAGTTGTCATACCATCTCCTCGATCTTTCGATTTTAGTAGTATGCAACAATTTTGCTTGAACTTCGATATGAAATCACTAAGAAAGACTGTTTGTGTTGACTTTAAGATTTCATACTTAAAGCCCGTGATTTGAATTTCAGTTACTTTAAATAACAGTGAGAGAATAGCATAGATTTCAACTATTTGTTTCGTTTTAACCTTGCTTTGAGAAATAGTGAATGAAAATTTTAAATTATTTGGCACGTGTTAACTGATGTTGTAGAGAAACAAATGATAAATGAAAAAGTTAATGTTTTTACGAATAAAACTTGGCAAGAAAGCATTTGCTACACATTATTTAAAGGTGATCATCATCACCCATGGCCATCATCTAAAGGGTTGTAGGTGCATTGCTAGCCTTGGAAAGAGGAAATTGGATAGAATAAGATGGGAACATATGGAATTTGGAAGGGAAAGTAGTGGGTAAAGGAGAAGGTAGAAATGGTCATCCGCTGCCCTACATGCCAAGCGTATTTTATTTTACGTCTTTGAGTGTAAGGCGGTGGTACCACCTTATAAGTGTATTAAGGGCTGTATCTTTATCTTTTATATAACGATGTTTAAGCTCTTGTAGCTTATGTACTCTGCAGAGCTTCATATCAAGGTGAACCCATAGGAAGTCTAAGTTCCCAAGGGTCAAAGGCTCTACGCCAATAGGGTCACGCATGTGGACATAAGTTAACAAAGCGGTGGGATGTCACTACGGGCGGTCGCGATTCGGTATACGGATCGTTACCGTGACTGCCGTCGACTGTGTTTGATCGAATTCCGGGAGCGATAAGAACCGCCCTGGTATCCAGGTACGCGGTGTTGTCTTTCAGTATCCTGAGGCGAGGATGAACTTCAGTGTAGTGTATGCTATCCCCTGCGGAGGGTCCTGTCCGGGAGCTATACGTGTGCTGTATCACATACGAAAGCTGACTTAATCGTGTTCTAAGCTCTTTCCTAGTTAAGGGTATGTGTCAAGTACTAATTTTTATTCGGTGAAATCAATTTATGTGAAACTAATTGATTAATCAATGGTAAATATAATTTTTTGTACACTCGAATTTTAATGATGCTATAAATATTTTTCATGAGGATCAAAGATCAATCCTATTCTATTCGCCAAGCATTGTTAGTGGTTCCGCTTCATTTTCTTTTAAGTCGACGAGAAAACAGCAAATTCTCGTTTTGTTTTGCGGCATTCGCATGCGACAGCGGCTGAGCAAGTATTACATCAATGTTTATTCGTACATGCTAATCAAATGTACGTACATACACGGATGTTACAGTCAATGGCAAATTCGCATTAGAACTGTCCATAGTAGTAAATCTTTTAGTAAGGTTTTAGCAATGCCCAGGCTAGAAATGAACACGCTTACAACTCGATAATTAAGTACAATGTACTAAAATAGTCGACAGTGATTGAAAAGAAAGTCGATTACATCTTTATTCTATTCAATTCAGCTGTACCTTGAATGTTCGTGTCGGGATTGACTTGGAATGTCATCCATTCTTCGTCTTCCAGAAATTCATATCTGAAATTCAATCATTAAATTCGAATTCAATAATTTCTGTTATTCTCTATGTAAAATGGAATCTTATGTGCATTTTAAAAAATGAATACTTTTATATAAAGTTATTTACCAGAATGCAGGCCCTTGATGACAACATCAAAT
>DWHK01000952.1:0-12200 GCA_018247855.1 Graphium androcles
CCCATCCTACCCTTTAACCTATTTTATCCAATTTCCAAGGCTGGCAACGCACGCGCAACTCTTCAAATGTTGTGTGTCCATGGGCGATGGGATCACTTAACATCAGGTGAACCGTCTGCTCGCTTGCCAACGTTTCCTATAATAAAGAAAACATGTCGTAATTATATTACGTACAATATAAATACATTTTCTCAGAACACCTCGCTGTAGTAACATAACACCTGAGCTGCAGCTGCGCTAGCTCAACCAGCTTCATTATGTGCATAATAGTTTAATGCAATAAAAATAAACGCGTTAACACTGGTGTACATCCAATTAAAAGGGACGTCACGGTTTTGTACGAGAGAATATGAAGACTTAAAAATACGTGAAGTTATTCAGTTAATTTCTTCGAGATACAACTGCGCTATAACCTTAGTGTCAAAGTTTAGTACCGCCCTGATAATCTTATCATTCAACGCGCAATGACGTATCGGGAGTTCAAAATGTTATGACATAGGAATCTGAACGCACCCCAACCGGGGTAGGGACCATAAAATAACCATTTCTGACATGTTCCGACATGTTATATGGCACCGTAAAAGACACATCCGATGTAGTTGATGTACGGGTTAAATAGCCATCTAAACGCGTATTAAAATCGCACCGATACAAACTAGTCGAGTGGAAACCGTAAAAAATCCCCGTCTCGCAGACCTAAATATAAACAGAGCGACCTGCTTTAGCGGTGATTTTTTTTATTCGTTATATCAAATAAGCCAGCTTACGTACTAGAATTTTACTGTTCGGTATAAGATTTGGGGTGAAAATACGTTTTTTGTATGTATTTATGTGTGTTCCGCGATAAATCTCGAAGCAGTACCCCAACCAAAGTTATATAAGTAATATTAGTACTATTTTTTCGGCATTAAAATCGGTTATGTAGTTTATGAAATATTTAGATAAATGTGAAATAATTGCCATAAATCGCGATGTCTAAGTTCACGGCGAACGGCTTGTAGCTATAAGTAAAGATTTACGTATGATATTAGCCATTTACAAAAGTTGCCGATTCTTAACATTCCCAAGTCTATGTGATCTACTAAACACCGCAAATCTTGCACGCAGGTAGCGCCCGGGATAAGCATGTGAAAATTGTATGTTCAATACTAAAGAACCCATAAATAAGACATTAGCAGCTCGTATACCTTACTCTATTTAATTGCTTGCACACCATTGTCGACTGTTATTTACGATGCAAGAATAATATATTATGATGGTATAACACGCTTTAAACGACCCATTTCTATTTCAGAAAATAGAACTTTAAGCACGGTATAAAAAGTAATATTTGATTGTATTTTTTAAATGAACTAAAAAAAAACTACACTATATTCCATGCGAATGTTTTGATTAAAATTAATAACAGCATTATTATCACTAAAAGTTTTTCTTAACGTGAGATACATTAAATTTTCACTTCCGTACAAATAAGATCGGAATGTCAAAATAAATAAGAAAAAGAGGAAAAAAAATTACCGGATAAATTTCGACCTACGGGACATCAGAGTGGTGTAGATACACCTACAAAAACAAAAGTAAGAAACTCAAAATCCAAAAAACTCAACAACGAAACAAAAAAGAACGATCTATCATAATAAAAAAAATATGAAATAGCTCCAAAACGTCACAGATAAAGCGAGTAATTACGATTGGAGCACGTGTATATTTTAGTTGTATCGGTAAAACATCGGTTACGAAGGGTCCAAAGCGGTCAAGTGTCAAAAAGGCGCGTGGAGTGGTTGAGATGGACACCGATAAGGGAACCCCACCTGAGTCCCTATAACATGTGGGAATATAATATCTGATTCATTAGAAACGTTAATTTTTTTATACTTTTCGTTTTTAACTCTATAAACGTCACGGTGTGTTTACTAAATATCACAAAAGAAAAAAATTAAAAAAGGGACTTTGAAAAGCTACACAATCCAAAGACATTCTTTATGAGAGAGTGTGCGGCCGTAGAAGTGCAGCAAGATCTATATGAAAGATGTTGATCTCTACCAACTAAAATGCTGTAGTATTTGTGCTCTCATATCCAGAGTATATACTCTAAACTAATACTAATATCAGTGCTATAATAAATCACACATATTAATAGCATACGACCAAAGGTCTCCAGTTAATCAAAATCAAAATGATTTTTTAAAATCACTGCTTTGCTTCTGTTAACGTCCGGCATGCATGCGGTAATAGCTGAACAGTACGTATGTAGCAGAACGTATGTACATATGTACATCGCAAACTTGACAAAAAAGGAAATGCAGTTTGTGCTGTTCCGGTTTTGATATAGTATATATCAAATTTATTATTTGTACCATATATAGACATTTTTTTTACTGTTAGAGACCATTTAGTGGTAGCAATTAGATGACAGTGGATAAAAAATAAGTATAGGTCAAAAAGCAAAAGGGATTTGCTAGCATGCTGTTTCGTCATCGTCTATTTATATCTAGATACCATTATGTGTTTAATGCAAATATTTCACATAAAACTAATAAAATAAGCACATAATTTATTGTCCCATTGTATCCACATTTGCACCAAATTAAAAAGGAATGTATGCAACTATCGAGAGTGATGTATATTCTATGAGTTGATAATCAGTTGACACAGCAGTTAAGGCGCAGGCGGCCGTGGAGTCGGTCGTGAGTTCAATTCCCACCCGGAGCAAATATTTGTCTGGGTGTTTGTCTTTGTGATATTTATGTTTGTAAAATCATCCTTATAACGCAAGACCTAGATATTTCAATAAGGGCAGCGTTTAATAAAAGGAAAACAGAAAAACAGAGAGTCTTTCCGCCCCATATAAGCGTTTATCTAGCAGATATAATTTGTTAACCGATTGTAGAAACATTCCTTTTAACATTATATTCTTCAATTTTAATTCTGATTTTCATATGCTCGTAATTTAAAAGGATACAGGCTTTGCAAGCAACATCGCATGGTATTCGCGCGCAATCGATATATCGAGTGGTCAACAGTGGGCCACGTACTTCCGGCGTGCGGCGCCGGACCGTCCTTTGGAACTGACCCGTGTCAATCCCGGACACGTCTCGTACCACCCTCGTGCCATATCAATACAACAATATAATAATAAAACTAAATAAACAAAGCGAAAAACGGCCGGTTGGTGCAGTTGCTAAGTTGGCTGCGGCGTTGCAGGTCGTGGGTTCGATTCCCATCAGGAGCAAATATTTGGGTGTTAGTCCATGTGCGATATATGTTTGTAAAATGTCCTTGTAACACATGACTTAGTTCTTAGAATAAGGGCAGCGTTTTTTTTTTAAAAAAGAAAATTTCTTAGTCTAAGTGATATTGATATATCGACGAAATATACATTATTATCATTAAATTTTATTGTATTCTAAAATATCTTAAACGGTTCTAAGCTAGTACTTCAGTTTTGTACTACGTTTTTCTTTTGTTTTACCTTAGTTTACAATAGTAGGCAGAATTATTTGCAGTTTACCACTATCTAAGTAAAAATTTAAACCGATATAACAGATATTAACTCTTGATGACAATGATATCGATTTGTAGATTTTCTGCTTGCTTCAAATCCACACACCTTATATCATGCTATTACTCAAGCGCTAGGATTTGAACCGGAGTCTCCTAACTCGTCGGCAAACATTCTACTTGTTTCATTGCGAAGGTATTTAATTATCCAGTGTGTGTAAATGAATAATCCTATGAATCTCTAGTACAGCGCATCGATGCGCGTTTTTAATCGCGTAAGGAATGCTTGTGCTAGGCAATACATGTATTAAATGTTGAGCTAATTACAGTTCATTCGATTGATCTTACGTACACTCGGTCATTCGAACTCAAGCGTAATAAAAACGGTCGCTTCAATAAATCGCATTATACACGAGTTCTTTATTCGAATTTGAAAATAGAATGCCGTGGACATCGTTATAAAACAGAGTAATAATTAACAGAACGTTCATTTGACTTCCAAGAGAGACGAACGATGGGAGCACGGCGCTATATTACAGGCAGGTTCGTTGTACACTGAGATAACTGGCCGTTGACAGTTTTATTTGGACTCGTGTAAGAACTATACGTATTTCATAGTTAATTAACAGTATGAACACCTACACAATCGATCCGGGTAATGAATGGTATGGGTGCGACGGCGTCCGACGCATCCGACCGGATGACCCGTCCATCAGGGCCTCGGCTGTTTGTATTTAAACAATAATAAAATTTTGGACTGTCTACGCCCGCAGACTACGGCCCGGCTGCTTTTGTAGCGTAGATACGTGAGAAATGTTCCCAATTATATATTGTTTAAAAATTTCTTTATTTTATAACCATATATATGCATATAAGTCTAAAAAGTGGGATATTCAATTCGCATAGGCATGGTTGCGTAGTCAAATGCTAGTGATGTGCGATTCAAAATTCAAACGAGCTAGGGTTAGTTGTCTTGTAAATGATCTTGGATTATACAATGCGACTCGTTGCTTGTCACATTTGTTTGTAGTTTTTAATAGACTGTGAAATGTGTATGACGTAATTTCATATTATAATACAATTTT
The DNA here is from genome assembly GCA_018247855.1 of Graphium androcles. Lineage (NCBI taxonomy): Eukaryota > Metazoa > Arthropoda > Insecta > Lepidoptera > Papilionidae > Graphium > Graphium androcles. The sequence continues at coordinate 4,587 of DWHK01000952.1, forward strand.
AGAATGACCAAAGAAGTAAGGGACGTAATGTTTGTAGTTAATTTAAATTTTGTTTTCTCCTAAGTTACAAAGATTTTGATGTCTCTTGCTTCCAATAGCGAAATCACCCCGGTTGGCGCAGTTAGCCGTTGGCTTTGGCGTCGCGGGTCGTGGGTTCGATTCCCACCCGGAACAATTATTTGTATGGCCTACTGATAATTGTTTCAGATTTGGGTGTTTGTTTGTGTGGAATTTATGTCTGTAAATCGCCCTTGTAACACAAGCTAAAGAGCTTGTAGTCAGTGTAGCGTTTTCTAAAAAGAAAAAAAAAGAATGATAAGCTGTTTAGATTATTGCTGATAAACTAACAGATATTATTTACAATCTAATATTCTTAAGCCTTATAGAGATCTCATACTTTATGTATCGGGGATAAATAAAGAATTTCCAAATCAATATCAACCGTAAGTCGAAATAGATAGTACTCATGTGTAAATTATATTTTATATTATATGATTATACTATGACTGTTGTACATGGACTGTTGCCCGTGTGTCTGGCATAGTATTGCCTAAGTTAATTCCTGCCATATATTTAGCTAAAAACACGAGCTCAGCATGGATATTATTTAAACCCGAGTTATTAAGTAGATTTAACGGTTGATTGGAAGCCTAAATAGATTATAACGTTATTCAGAAAACGACGCGGCATCTGACGGTTGATTGAATTAAGTAATTACATTGTATTTAATTACTGAGCTAGTTAATTTCCGAAGCCTTAGAGTGCCCGCTGCAACAGCGATAGGGTTTCCTACGACCTCGCTCATTTACACTTGCAACTTGTCTGCAGTTTATGATTATTATACAACGATCGCGTATGTGTGCGCGGGTTTTATTTTTATAACGACTATGCAGTATTAGAGAAGTTAACCAGTGTTATGTTTCAAATATGCTCCCCAATTAAAAGTAACAATTTAAAAAACACATACGCATACATACGCGACAAGTGCAAGAGTGAATATTATGTATGTATATCGTATAAGGAGTAATGATTGTCTGACGAATTTTTAATTGTGATCCAAATAAAAAAAACAATTATTCACTTTATGTAACATGTACAAATCTTTAACAGCTTAAGTTTCAATTCTTATGTAGTCCACTTATATTTTAATGACAGTAATTTATAATCCTATAATATTAGTACAGAAGACAGAATGGTATATTCTTATATTTATTTATTATATTTACGTAAGTTTACGTTTAATTGTATTTCTATACCAATGTCTACAGATAAGAAGAATACTTTAATAGTGTATATTTAAACATATTAATATTATCTCTGGTTATGTACATACTATTACGGTTGTCAATATGATATACATATGGACAACTGTAATATTATATACATAACTAGAGCCAGATATGTTTCCCACTTAAAATTTCAAACATCCGGCTCGGAGGACCAGAATGCCATATACATTTATAAATGCAAATAGTCTATTATGAAGTACATTATTGCCGTTTGAAATTCAGTAGCAGAAGGTCTCCAACAATGGAGAACTATTGATAAAATAGTAAAGGCGTTAAATGCAAATCGTGACGTCGGTAATACAGCGTATCTAGGCAAAGGTACGCGGTTATATGTTTTGCATACATTACCAGCACGAGCCAATATTACATCTGTCTCCTTACGCAACCACACACGCGCTAAATAATTTCTTCCCCTAAAGGCATTTACATAACAGTTACATTTTTTAGCTATGCAAATTACTATCTGATCTTAACTAAAGGATGTAACGGGTAACCATTGGAAGGATTGGTTACCCGGTATATAGTTATTGAAATGTACATTGATACAAATGGTGGATTATTTATCTAACCTACTTTCATCAAAAACGTTTACTTTATCTACCATAAACTTGAAAAGGTTTACCAGAGACACTTAACTTTATCAGACACACATACAGAGACATCCACATTTTGTTGTGTATTTTTGAATGAAATAAAATACTTAGTTTTATTATTCGGTTTTTGTATAAAACTTGACTTAAAATTTATATTTACTTTTTATTTGATGTGAGAATTTAATGTCCTGTTTAAGATAATCTATGCTCTAGTTACATGAAATTACTGTAAATAAATTTCATTATGGCATTAAATATTTTTAGCTTCGTCAATAAGTTCTTAAAGGGTTGTGATGTTTTAGATAAGCGTATGCAAATAAGATCATATAACTAGCACGCGCATTTTAAAATTATTCAAATGCATGTAAATACGAAGTACCTGGAAGGAGAGGATGATGCCAAAAGAAATCCTAAATTGTACGATTGTTATGTTAATGTGGAAAATCGACTTGCGTATGTCTTGGTGATTATGCAGATCAAGTGAGGAGAGTGAGCCAAGCACGAGCTATGGTGTCAAAATATAGTGGCCACGTGTCTGTTTGCTTTTTTGTAGTACATATGGTACTCCATTCTTAAATTATTGATGTAAGATGATTTACATGAAAATAGTGATAAATGCAATCATTCCTGTGGCAACACTAATGACGGATGATGTAAATTGTATTTATACGGTTCAATGTACTACTTTAATCTAGGTTAATCCTAGTTTTGCTATATTTATTAATTTTGTTTATAATTTTAATAACGTCTTAGTTCTTAAAAAAACAGATTTGCACTAGGTGCGTTTTTGCGATTTTTATTAAAATGAGTGTTGTCTTAAAAATATTATATTCATTTTTATAGATCAGAATGAACATGATAAACTGTGTGTCATATTTAGTTAAACAAAACATCTTTAGTATACGGACAAGAACAAAAGCTATTCAGAGGCATGCGTTGATAACGTTGAGAGAAGATTGTGACGTGTTTTCAATGTTTTCACAGTCACATGTTGCCACAATTAGTTTCTCTTACCCATAGAACTTTAGTTTTATAACAAACGCTGACACGAACACATTACAAACACGTTGTCTAGAATGTCGACGTGAGCATGTGTGAGTTATGTTGCATCGAGTGAAAATGAAAATGCAAATCATTACGGGCGCGAAATCATTATTTAAACTGCGACTAGGACTAAATAAACTATTGTTGTCTCAAGTTACAAGAGCCGTAACGGATCGATCGAAAGTTCTTAAAACTTCGCTTCGATTTGAATATTTTTTCAATCAATAACTGATATATGCAAATGTCTGACAAAAGATATTCGTAACGACTGCGCGCGACAATGGCGCGACCGTTATCGTAACAATTTGAAATTTCATCAAAGGTGCACCAGAAAATAATAATTGATCGGGAGCCATTGTCACGCATGATACACGTCGGGGCCCCTTCGACTATCGAGAGGTCGAGGGAATCCGTAAATTAACCAGCGATAGGACCAAATTTAATTTCACGTCCCGATACCTACCTGCCCTTGTCTGACAAAAGTGGCGCAATCAAATTATGCAGCCGATGCCACTATTGTTAACTATTGCATAAATTTAAGGCACATTGTAGATACTGAAGGGTAAGGCGCATAAAAAGATGCAGCGAGGAGGCTATTGAGCGAACCAATTTCGTATGGGAAGAAGGGTCGAGGATGATACTTATCTCGTAATTGTTACATCTTAAGATCGACCCGTTCAAATGAAACTCTAATTCCTACATCTACTACATACAACGGCTTTAAATTGCGTTTCATAAGGAAAATGCTGCAGGCAAAATGATATTGCCTCAATTTTATGACTTTCCTCGGTGTTCTTCTCGTTGATCTTTAGAAACTCAATCCACAAAGCGTTCGAGCCGCCAATCAGACGTCTGAAAATCACCCTTCGCGGAAACAACGCAAATATCGCATTACAAAAGTTCGTTATGAAAAGAAACCGTTACTATTACAAGAAGGGTATGACACTATGGGGTGAACTGATTTTAGTGAGGCTTACATCGATAATGTTGAAGCAGTGGTCGTTATGCGTCTCGAAACAAAGAATTTTGTAGACGATACGAACATTGATATGCACACACAGGTAGCAAAGGTGTTATTGAAATTAGAGACACATAGAAATATGAAATTCGAGAATATCGCAGTAGTAGGAATCGCTCGGGGAGTGTCACTCGGCGTTACAGACAGACGAAACGAACGAGACGAATATGCTTGCGACAACTGCGGTTATTTCTGTAACATGTACCAATGCAATTTTAGTGCGTCGTTAAATATTAAAAACGTAATAATGAACTGGTTTGTTTTAAATACAACTATTACTATACTTCTTAGTAGTTTAGTTTCGCTGGTTGGTGTTAGTTAGCGGAGTTTATGAGTTAATAAATTCAAAATATACTAGTCTGAAACATCACAAGATGGTGCCCGCAGGCACTTTGCATATGAAGAGTCCACGCGCGAATTAGCATAACCAACTCGCATTTGAAGTGTGCTAGCATCAATGGCGTTTTTATAACACCCCCCATTAGATTTCCGTGCGAGCAAATTTATACTTTATTTGAAGCCGGTACGTGTCAGACAAGATATCGTTGCATTTGCATAAGTCCGGCACGAGCTAATATTTTTGCATATGAAGATAACGCTTCTCCGAATGTGTGGTTTGCATTAAAGTATTGGAGTGTGTTGGGGTGAATATGTACCAATGCTTCATTCGTTCGACAGTTTAAGAAGCAAGGAGCTTTATGCTAATAACGGTATACATAGTCTGTGTCAACTTTTCAAATACTTCAACGCTTACGTTTTGATGGATTATTCCATTGATATTTAAATAAATATCAAAACGATCTGTCAAATTATCTTCATCGATATTATTAGACGAAGTAAGTACATTATTAGACGAAGTAACTAGCTCTTGCAGGGGATATTTGGTTTAAATTATCATATTATTATATAATATATATGAAGGCTTTGCTCAGTAAGATGTGGTAGTTGCTTTACGTAAAAACCCAGTTTTTTTATTGTAAAGTAGTACGGAACTTCATTTATAAATCGCCTGACACGTCGAAGTCTTACAAGCGCTCTTCGTGAAAATGCAATTAAAATAGAAAAGTTTTTATCGCTATTCCGATGTACCGAATCCGAATTCGGAAAAACTAAAAGAGAGTAAGAAAATTCCCTTCAAGAACCGTAGCAATTTGTCAGTGTTGCATATCGGGGCGAGCTCAGTCAATAATAAAAATTTTCCAAGTTTTCTTTTTTTTCTCTTTTTCGGGCAATACCGTGCACGCGAGGCTTCGTGGGCTACATTCGCGAAATCAAAGGCAGTATACATACAGCGCTTACGTATTTAAAAATAATACTGGAGCTAAATTAAAAACTTCCATTGGGAAATTTCATTACGAGCTAGATTACGTAGATTTATTAGATTTTTTACATTCTACTTTTTCAACTTTTTTAATTTAAAAATTCATAACTCGACGGAAACTGACTATCAGATCGTCAACTGTATTCATATCATACCCTAAGTTTGCAAGTTTTTAATGTAATTCAGTAAAGTAATAAAGACATCAAACTTTGAAATAATAATTTCTATCCTATCTAAGGATTTTTAATTCATGATTGCTTTTAGACTGTATTTTCCTTATTTGCATTTAGCCTAAAGTTCGCGTTTTTGGAAACTTGCAGCAATTTTTCGATAAATACATGCATATTAACAATTATAAACGTGTATTTGGATAATAAAGCAATTGACCTGATTATAATATATCTTTAAAAACATAAAATGCTCTTATATTCCGCTACAGATAATAAAATGGCTTAAACAATTTACATAAAGGAGCAATAAAAAAGGTTGTGTTTAAATTAAAAATAATTTAAAATTAGACACACTTCATTTATGTCAAAGCAAACATTTTTGGAATAAGTTTAAGTGTTTTTTTTTTTCGTTATAGTTCTATATTTAGGTTCTGTGGTTTAAAGTTGATAAATTAATTACTAACTAGGATAACTGAAAGAAAGTTTATTCATTTCTGTATGAAGTGGAATTTTCCAATCTTTATAGCGTACACAAGGCCGTCGGCAACTCTGGCAAGAATTAATCAAATCAACTAACCCCTACCCACTACTTTCCGATATAATTAACGCATACTTGTATGCGTGCTGGACAATACGTGAACATTCTTTGCATGTGTGCGATAATGAACGATTATAGGAGACCTAAGTTCGCTCGAGAGCGGTGCTATCTTCCATCGTGCGATTCTAATGAAGACCTTTCAGCCTTACGTTAAGGTCGACAATTTGAATTGTTAAGGGGTTTATAATGCTTTACGGAATGGACTGCGTTAGTGTGAGTTGTTGTTTCTTGGTGTGGGTTGATGAGTCACATTTTTTTTGTTTCGTGGGTAAGGCGTTAGGGTGCCCGCGTGGGGTGGTGGTACCCCTTGCTTGGAGCAACCCCATCTTACCATAAGCGCCGGCCGTTCTCTCCACATATCTATTTAGCATTAGCAATGCGTCTTATTAGAAATTAAACGTATTCGACAGCCGTCAAAAAGAAAAAAAAAACGAATATGAGTGACAGCTATTTATTATTTTGTCCAGTAGCTAATAGGCAAGATAAGTAGACGTTTGTCACTTAATGTAAATTGTTATAGCCTTTATTTAAGGCTATATAAAGCTGTAGGTTTATTTGAAGCTACTACATTCTCATAGTGTCATTAACTTATTAAGGAGTCCGAAGAATACGGGGAAAAGTTTTTATACATTTGTCTTGGTAAGAATATTTTGCTTATTGGAAAATGTAATTAAATGAAAATCCAAAACAGAACCTATAGAAGCGCTAAAAGCAATTGACTAAATACAAACGTTCATGCATGAATCACGAAATACTATGACTGAGAATTAAATTCAAAACGCGGCTCGTAACTGTCGAAACTTCGCCATGTTCAAATGGATAATTATGGAAAATTATAACCGTCCCTTTATAGACGCCATTAGAGTGTCAAGCGAGGTGTTCGCGGCTGTTACCCAGTTAGCCCCCATAATTAAAGACCGACGACGGACGTATCGACTAAACAATCAATAGGCTGATCTATAGAAAGGAACACAAAAGCTCGAGTAGATAACAATCCATACCCCGTAGCCCTCCGCACGTCGCCCTCATTAATAATATCGGCCCCCACTCCTTTTCACTAATTATGTGTGTTGCGAATGCACGCCAGCACTAGCGCACACACACACGCGCACTATTAATGGGTAGTGATGGCCCGCATTAAAAGTATTAAGCGGGAAAAAAATAAAATCAATACCATCGATGGTATAGGGAATTGGATACAGTTATTTTCTTTGTTCCTAGAAGGCGATCGCGTGCTACCCGGCTGTTGTGATTGCTGAAATGTTAATCGGTGTCGGAGGCTCGGGAGATTTTATTAAGGAAGACTTTGGGTTCGCGAATTCGGGCTAAGTTTGATTATGGAGGAGCACGGTAGTGACAAGTGGGTTGAGGTTAACAAAGGGCGTTCGCGCCTTGCTGTGTCAGTTAGTTTGAGCGGTTTTGTTTTGTTAAAATTATCTTGATGTTGACAAAATTTTCCTTTTTTTAACACTTATCTCAATTGATTGCAGTATGCACGTCACAGGTCACAGGTCGTGGGTTCGATTCCCACCCGGGGCAAATATTTGTATGGCCTACAAATAGTTGTTTCGGATCTGGGTG
>DWHK01000953.1:0-12190 GCA_018247855.1 Graphium androcles
GATACAAAAAAAAAGTTCACTAGAAAGCGAAAAATAAACTGAAGTTAGATAATAGACAAAAATAACATATGTACATATTAATCATTGTAATAACTAAATAAAAAAACCTTATTTTATTTACCTATTATAAATACATATATATACGATAATTGTGGCCTAAACGCCTATGGCCTATTAATCTATATACAATATTATTATATGTATATGCTACCTATATAGACTACCTTTTTATTTGATTTTTCCCAATTTTAATAGTTTGAAAGTTTCTTACAGCACTTTTTTTATTTATTTTTGTTATTCGGTTCTGTTATTAATTAAAATTTTGTATATACCATATATTATTTTTGTTTTGTATGTGCTTTAAGTTTTTTTAACAGTTTATTTTTCTATTTTAGTGTAAGTAATAGGTACACCGAAAGTAGAAAATGTGTCTATTATAATCAGATTATTATTTTATTTATAATGGGAAGCCTTAATAAATGTGCAGACCGTATGAGAAAGAAAAGGAGTAGAAAAATTACCCTTCCCTTTGGCTACGAAGAAGTCGGGTAAAGAAGTCGGTTAGTTATTGAGCTCTCCGTCTTAATCATCAAGCCCCGTTTCAAGTGCAAAACACTTCAGTAAAGTCAATAAACCAATATATACAACTAAATATGGGCTAGTATAAAGACACAACTCTTTAACCGTTAGGAGCTGAGGAATTGTACCTTGCATAATCAGCTTATCTAAATAACTTATTAGTACTGATCTAGCATTTTATACGTCCCTTTAATATTTAAAGAATTATCCTCTAACTCGAAATCCTTGATGAGTCCGAAATCTTCCATCATCATCAGCTCAACAATATCATCAGATGATTACTACAAGAACCGAGTATATGATTATTATTAAAAATTATGTGAAATAAATAGTTATGTGCATATAAAATTTTATGGCTTCCTTCGATTTCCCTGGGATTCCTGGTGGCCACGGAACCACCTCGGAAGGATTTTTTCTAACAAATAAAAAAGATTTTTTGAAATTTGTTATACGTCCCTCTCATATGTGAAGAATTATCCCCTTAATCTTAGTCGTTAAGGAGTTGAATCCACCATAGTCATCAGGTCAGCAATGCCATCAGGTGATGACTACAAGAAGCAAATATGTTATTAGACGAATATGAGACGCCCGAACGACGACGAATATGAGATAATAATTTGCGGGATTCCTTCGATTTCCCTGGTATTCCATAGTCAAATCCTAACTTGATCACAATAGGACTACCTCGGAAGTACGGTCTTTTTAAAATCGGTTCAGAAATTACGGAGAAATCGATAAACAGACATAAAAAAACATACCCGTCGAACATATAACCTCCTTTTTTAGACACAACATTTACTACTACGATTTATCTGTTTAATAGTAAATGTTGAGACCGTTATGTTATGAATCACCGTCGTTTCTCGTAACTCATGCGTTGGTACAAAGGGAATTCGAATCCAGATAATAAATAGAATTATTTATCACCTTTATGAGTAGTTTACCTTTTTCGTGATACTTTATTTCTGAAATGTCGACTGTGTAAGACATTTGATGAGGGACAAAGAATTACTATTATTGTTTTATTGATAAACTAAATCTCTAATAACGAACATTTTATTGCATATAATAAGTTTATTTCAATTAATTGATTGAGATGACACTTTAATAAATCCTTACATTTTGAATTATTAAAAAAATATTCCTATGCTGTATTAAATGTTAATTACTCAATGTCGATGACAGTCATTCATGAACACCTATATGATATAAAATTTATTGTTGGCGAGAAGCAAACTTTCCAGGTAGGGTTGGACATCTTGTAACCCCTGGTTTGCTTTGACGGATGGATTATTGCTATTTGAACATGCTGAAAAGCGTAACTAAAGCTGTGTAAGAGTTTTTGTGCTCTACCACATATAAAGTGATATATAAGCATTAATATTATTAAGTATATTAAGCATATATAATACGAAATTAAGTTTACAAATCAAATCACTTCTTTAATATTTAACAATTGACCTAATTATCGCCAATGACGGTGTGGGTTTCTTAGGTGGTATTACATATAACCATGTTAGCAAAGTCAAACAAAAATACTGATAAACATATTAATAATATTATATCAATTAATAATATTATTCATTGGTTCTTTAGTGTAATTTTAACATTAACATGAATGTTACCAAATGATGTTTTAAACATTTCGATGTATTATCTCTTGTTAAATTATACATATACCACAATCTTCGTACCTAATAATAAAAAGAAATATTGTTAAAAAATTTTTTTCATATATTATAATTTTCAGATTTGTTTTTGATTGTACAAAAGTAACCATATGTAAAGGAGAGAAAAAAAGCGGCAAAGAAGTTAGAAAAGTCAAAAATGTTTATTGAAAGCAAAAATGAATATGTGTTTTATGGAGGGAGGCTAAAAATGTTCAATTGTCTCATGAAGCTGATGTCAGTTCATTGCAGGCTGAAATTTTATCTTTAGTAACATCACTGAATTCATTAACAAAAAAATATGAAGTGTCGCAAAGGGAAATAACTGAACACATCTCAGCCATGAATAACTTGCTTGATTTATGTAAACACAACTCTGATCGCTTTGACTCTATTACAAAAAACTATGTTTGTGACTGTCAGGGATCACAAGGTGTTTCAGGGCTGAATGTTGACACTATCCCTTTGTCTCAGGCTTCGGTCACTCACAACAGACATCAGGAAGCAGCTAATCATAGTCCTTGTCATAATTTTATTAAAACTTATAGTTAGGGAAGGAATGTGGGTTGTTGCTTCATAATATGTGTAAAGGACAATCAGTATCTAATTACTGTATGCCTGAAGCTACATATTCTCAAATAATAGGTAAAATTTTGACTGATACTTATTGTCCTAACACTATCTTAATTGTTTTAATTGGGAGAAAGGGAAATGTTAATAAAAAACAATTACAGCAATATAACAGTTTTAAGTCTTAATGTAAAAAAAGTAATTATGTTCACATTTCCCTACATGAAAAAGTTCCCACAGGCAAATTATTATAGGCATAGACTTAATGACACATTATACATGTTATCAAATGTAAACAATAAACCATTGAGTTATATTAATAAAGAAAGAAAATACTTGATTTGACTTGACTTAATTGATATTAATATTATAATCAATTATAAAGCTTGTAATTTGACACATGATAGATTTAATCTATCTAAGTTTTATATAAAACAGTTAGCTCTTTTGCTATCTTCTTGTATTTTTATTAATTCAGCATACAACTAGTTTCTGTTCGCTATGTTGAAGTTGTCAATAAAGGCATAAATCATGATGATATCCTGATTGCTATTCAACGAAAACATAAAAGTATGTTTATCCTAAGTTCCTGGAAACATCATAAGTAAGAAACATTGTATTCACATTATGTCTGGAATCGGATTAATGTACAATATTTAGCTTATCTCACTTTGGAGTTACTCAAATGTTGTATACGTGACTGTACAATATACATACTGTCGCGTCGGTAGAGAAATAAGACTTAAAATAAAGAAATGTAAAATTATTAAAATAATTAATTTAAACAGGGGGGGATATGGATTTAACATATCTCGGTTCTCTTGACAAAAACTAAGAGGGACTCAACTTAAAAATGGCTGCGGCACGTGGCGGACGATGAAGGTGGCTCGAGGTCAATCATCTGGTCTGCGTCCACGGGAAGAAGTAGAACCGTGGAAGCTCAAAGAGTTTTCGACTCTGCACGTGGTTGCTCACTATTAGTTTTGTAGCCCGCACGTGGCTCCTGGAATCACCATTTCGATTCCCTCAAACACGCGCCCTTTGTCTTCGGCCGCCTCGTCTCGTCCCCTTTAATTTTCGGGCAGCCGAGACAAAACGGCGCTTTACACAGTTAGGCACCTTTATAAGAAACACACAAGAATACAATAAATCATAAACTTTGCACACTCACCCGTATTCGGGAAAATATATAAAGAAAGATTATCATTAATTAGAATAGACTGATCTTTTACAACACACTACTGAGGTAATGACAGTGCTTCCCAGAGGTCTTGCTTGAGCCGAAAGAGGGGGATGGCGGATAGCGCGCATCTTATAAAGGTAACAATGGATATGTATGTATATGTGCGTATATAAACCAGTACAGGCACTTGCTTAGATTATGTGTCTCGCATTCCCACAGATGGTGCGTTGTTATTATAAAAGACTTACATATCTCTAGTAATAAGTAATATGTAACTTATGTGTTAATGATAATGTAACAACGTCACATCGTTTTAGCGGTTCACCTGATGTAAAGTACGGTTTCAACATCCAGATAGTTTGCAAGTGCGCTTTGAGCATAGGTCATCGGTAGAGAAGGAAGGATGTTTGGGATTGAGGGGAAAGGAAGGGAAAGTCATTCGAAAAACAAGCCAAAAGACAAGGTTACTTCATTTTCCTTTGGCTTTGTGTGTAAGGAAGCAGAATCTCCCCGGTCGAAAAGGCTGGTGAGCGCAGTAGGAGCTGTTCATAGAGTAAAGCCGCAGGGGAGGCTTCAGAGATTACTCAGCACACGAAACCCAAATGTATAAACAAATGTGGAATATAAAACGTAATGCAAGATATAAATGTTTATACGATGCACGCCCGATGGGGTTGGGGTGGAATCTATTTGTATGATTGCATCGTTGCTCTTTACGGCGAGTTTTATGCGCGGCAGTAAAGTGCACTCGGACCCCGGGCCCATTGCCTCCGAATGATGCCTGGCTGAACAGCGCTTCCAGTCTGACCGACTACATAGTATGGCATTACCTGTATAACCGCATCTATGTTATGTTCAATTGAGTTCAAAGGGATGTTCGGCCATAATGTGAAATAAATAACCTGTCTCAATGACATTTGGTTCACAATTTATATGCTTCTGACGCAGTCATAGTCTTCACGAAGTAAGAGCAGATGACGGTATTCCCGGACCGATACGACTTAGGGACTTACTCAAGAAAAGAGCATATTCCTATCTTAAAGGCCGGCAACGCTCTTGTAACTCCACTGGTGTTGCGGGAGTCCATGGGCGGCGGTGATTACTTACCATCAGGTGACCCACTTGCTCGTTTGCCTCCTTCTCTATAAAAAAAAAAACTTTAGATACGCCTACGCTGTTACGTTCATGTGTCAAATCATTTTCATTTAGATCTTATCTGTTAAGTCCAACAAAAGTAAAAGGAAAAAATAATGTGAAATACGAACATTTATATCGGCGTGGTTACTCATCAGCGGCTCGAATACTAAAGCACTTGCAATAAAAAAAAACTACAACATCAATGTCTTATTTTCGGATAGGAGAGGCCAGAAAAATGTTGCACAGCAATATATATCGCAGAATAGAGCGCAGAGGCGACGCGTCCGGCCGACGCAACTACTGTGGCGCGCTGCGATCGAGTGCGCGTCTATTCTGAAACTGGGCTATCTCCAGGCCGATTTTACCAACTTATCTTTTTATTCCGCATTCCTTGTGTTTCGCTCTAAATAAAAAATCGCGCTTATCGTCCGCTCCGTCCCTCTCGCCCGCCTTAAGGCGCTGCGCCTCATCTCATCATTATTTCTTCACGTCTTCATGTCATTGGGTAAAGGAGCTGGATGAGTTTATTGAAAATTATTGCGATCATTTAACCCTTACTTGTCGAAGCTTTATTTAATAGAAACCTCAGCTTTTCACTCTTCTCGTTCTCTCTTTGTACTTGGTATTGGGTTACGTAAACATTGTAAAATTGAGAAAAAAGTAAAAAGAACCGTACTGTTACTAAATTCGAAATAAAAGCAATTGTTTCTTTCTATGATTATCTGCAATTCACCCTGCGGATGATATTAATACGATGACATTAAACGATGACTTATAATGATTACTTCATTTAATCCAAGAAATTTAATAAAAAAAAAATTGATTGCATTGACCATATGCCTCAGTACTATATATTCAATCCTGGAACTGATATATGTTTTGCTCTGCTATAATCGTTTAGGAACTTTCCAAGTTGAAGTTAATGAAAGTTTTGCCAGTGAAAGTCACAACTTAAAATCGGAACCAATTTAGTTTAATAAAGTATAAAATCTTTGAACAGAAAGTTGCTATGTATGCTGTGTGCAAAGCGAATTAACTAGACAAAATCAGGAAGCTACGACGCGTGCCGAGTAAGGCGATTAACTTTGCCGCTATCGTAGGAACGTTAAGTCAGTCACCTCTGGACGGTTCGCAAAGTCGCACAAAAGTGGGAAGAGAACTCACGGAGCTCGATATGATCGGAGTGCACTGATAATAGACGAGGGAAACTCTCCCTTTTCCCACTTCTGATTCTGTTTGATTTATGAGTTGTTTAGGGATCTTTATCTTTTCGCCGCCGATTAAAACTTCTGTGGACACCGGGAACATTGGGAAAACTGTTTCTTCTCTGTCGTGTTTAACGCAGATAACGGATAATTACTGTTTTTATTGTTATGGATTGTAAATAAATAGTACAAATTAGTAAGAATGAAGTTAACATTTTGAAATTCTCGAACTTAAACTGATAGCAATCAAGGGTACGATCGTGAGACGTCGGTTGTGCATGGGCGAACCAGTGCGCACCAATGGCGACATAAAGATATTGTTAGATTCAAAGTGTTCGACTTTTGTCCACTACTATTGTCACCTCCGCCGAGGCTAGTATCAGACTGTTTACTAACTTTAATATTTCTATCGACACAATTTTTCGATCAAAATGAATAACGATCACTCGACAAATTTCGACATGGATTTCGTGAATCAACTTCTTTCCCTAGGGAACTCGACACTTATCTCCGGATAAATAGTCTTGCGGTCGAGATTATGTAAGTTCCGGAGACACTCGCCGGCGCGTGAAGTTGTGCGCCCTCGGCGATAACGGACCCGGCGTTTGGGTTCTCTTATCGAATATATAGTCACAGGTTTTCATCTTTGGATGGTGGCTGTTACTGGTATGAGACGGTTATATAAAACTTTTTTTGTCCTCGAAAATATCAATTTCATTAACGAATTTAAGGAAAAACGAAAGATTGCTTAACGAAGTAGGGGGCTGTTCGTTTGGTAGGAAATTTTTATTTTTCTTATTCTCTTTATTTCTTTATACTTTGTGTAGTGGTGCATACTAAAATCTCACTCTTAGTGTTCGTTATTAATCGGTTAAAAATACTGTCTTCTATGATGGACCAAAGGGGCTTTGTAAAAGTCAACTATCATGACCTGACCTGAGTACTGGTCTGTTTATGGCGTTCTGTGTCGTTCAAAATTGCTATTGAGAAGATTCTAAAACATTACTGGTTTGTGTGCGGCAATTGTATGGTAATTTTTCCTTTGATGTTTTCTCCACTTTGGTCGTTTAGAATAGTTTTCATCTCACTAACAAGATCGATATGTGCATTTTCAGTAGTAGACAAATAAATAAAATCCATAGTACACTCGAATCGAATGGGTTATGCAAGTGTTGCAGAGCGATGCCGGCGTCGGGGCGCGGAGCCGGCCCTTAAGCGTGGGCCGCGCGGGAATAGCCGGCTGAGTCAGCGCGGCCCGCCGGCCCCGCCGATGGATTTACATCGCGGCGTGCGCACCGAACAGGCTGACGGACAGTCCGACGATAAGCGCTTTCTTTAGCAATGGCTTCGTATACCGACACTCTGATTGATCATTTCGAAATTAAATGCCATTTTTACGAAGTACCACTCACGCATTTTGTCAGTTTCATGTAATGGTTTTCGGCATGTGGTTTTAATTCTATACGATAATTTGGCATCATCGAGTTTAGTTTGTATTCGTTCAAGTTTTTCTCAAAAAATACTTTTAGGATGCACAAGTCGAACAATGTATTATTATGGATTAATATACACTTACACGTGATATTTGTGGATTGATTATTGACCTATTCCCGATTGATTTTTGGGAGATAGTGAGTTCACATTGTAAGTGGAAATGGTTTACGCTATGCGAAGAAGGCGTGGCTCTTCGTTCCGAGAGTAGACCTTCGTTTGGATGGTGTACCACGACGCTGTACTCCGAACACCATCTCGTTAGCTACCCTACGTCCGCACGCATAGTAGTCACTCCGTCCCGTCCCTTGATGGAGCGACGGCGCGTTGCGACATGTTGCGTTATTAATTAGAGCGGGTTATGCGTCGTGGGGCTGTTTCTGTTAAAAATAACGACTTCCGAACCGGCAATGGCTAAGGCAATGATCTCTCTGCTGATGTTAAAGCTAAAATAAATATCGTTCAACGGATTACACGAAAGATTGCTGAATTCGAGCAGTTGAAAAATATTATATCGAATAATGGAATCGATTTTAGTATTAGCATAAATATATCGCTACTGCGAGAAACAACATAATTATCCCACCGCGAAAATAATACTTAATAGGATAATGACAATTAATTAGACGTTTAGTTTATGATCCATCAATGACGAAATCCATTAATTTCCACATCCGGTTCACTGTTGCCTTACGACTCTAAGGTTTTGGAGGCTGCACATCTGACCCAAACGCGAGGCTAAAATTTCCTCAATACATAAAATACATACTGACACATATAATTATTTTGACACAAAATCACACAAAAACCGATTTCAAACGCCTTAAAAGTGTACTTTCATGACATGTTTTTTCCGTTATTTTGATTTAAAAAACAAACCACGTAACCGATTTCTATGAAAATTTTATGGGACCACCCTTAGGATATCTTCTTTTCAACAAAAATATTTAAATCGGTTCACAAATGACGGAGAAACCGATGAACAGACATACAAAAAACATACCCGTCGAACAAATTACCTCCTCCTTTTTTGAAGTCGGTTAAAAATACAGAATTCTACATAATTATCAAAGTATATGTAGTTTGTGAAATTACCGAATGGCCATTTCTACTCTCCTTCTTTTCTTCTTTCCATTTCCTGTACTAAATAAATTGCCACTTTATTTTAGCCTATGAACTTTTCTGTCCATAGGCTACCGTAGCCGGCAGGTAGTAGAAGTGAAATCGGGTAAACCGTCATCTCGCTTTAACATTTGGTAGGTCTTCATAGGGCCAACATAAAATAAAGTAAGCATGGCTCTAAGGGTTGCCGGATGACCATTCCTACCTTCTTCTTTTCCCACTCCTTTCTCTACCAAATCCTTAATATAATCCTAATCCATCCTATCCTTTAACCTGTTTTATCCAATTCCCAAAGCTGGTAACGTACACGCAACTCTTTGGATGTTGTATGTGTAAATGGGTGACGGGATCACTTAACATCAGGTGAACCGTCTGCTCGCTTGCTAATCTTTCCTATATAAAAAACAATATAGGAAAGATTAGCGTTAGTTATTAAGAACTTCAAGGTATTTTTAAACATGCGTGAATGGTGATACAAAATGGAAACTGTGTGTATTGACGACGATGTAAAATTTTTACGTGTGAAGAAACGTATATGAACAGGGGCATTGTTCGAAGCCATAAAGCTCGCGAATATATAGAGGTGTAGGCGTGCGGAGGATGCGCCGCGCGTAGGCCGCTCATATATCTCGCGTTTGAAGCGAAACGAGCCGGGCTCACGCTTGATATACGGCGCGTTTCAATCGGAAATAGGATTTACAATCCACATTGCGACTGTGTCTCGGTGATATTTTTCAGGCAATGATGAAAATTGCGAACACGTGACAACATCGAAAGTTGCAGTCGGCGAGAGTAGTTGAATGTACTTCCGCGGTTGAAATGGTTATTCTGATAGAAATCCTCTTGTTGTTCCTGTTGTAATTCTTTTGGTTACGTATTTGCATATTCAGATATCACTGTTCCTCTGATAACCACCACCTCTGCACAACGTTCTAAAATTGTTCATGTCTGGTTTACGTAAATTTGGTAGGTGTTTTTCCAAGTTTTTTTGATTCCTTTCGAATAAAATTAATTTTACAAGCTTTTATTTAGTTTTGTCTGTAATCAAATCTTGCAAATATAATTGGACCACTTTCTCGCCTTCAAATTGAGCTGAAACATGTTATATGTTAATAGGTTGCGATATAATATTACAAGGCTCGATCTGATCAAAGATTTGGATGACCCCAGGAGCTGTGTAAACAGGAGCGAAACGTAACATCTCTTCTAGTTAGAGCACCTTTGTTTTTCTTCACATATTATCTGTTCTTAGACGATAACCAGGGTAACTATAATTTGATGATAAATGTTCCTTTATTTAGCTTGCGTGGATTTCGATTTCTTATAATTTTTCATTTTTTTTTCTGAAAATAGGCTAATATTAAATGGATCGGAATTCTTGCGACAAGTAAGTTTAAACTAACATAAACAATTTCTTTAGATAATTTTAAAGATCTCTCGCATCTCCTAAGTCTTTGATGGCAATTACAATGTGGGCAGTGGTTTAGCAGGTGGTGGGCCAGCGGCGTCCCACGGCGTCCCACGGCGTCCCACGGCTGCCCACGGCGGCTCAACGGAATTAGACAACGCGGCCGCCGTAATCGGGGCAACAGCTGTTGCACCATTTAACATAGTTACGGTTGGTCGCTATAAAAGAACCGTCTGCCGTCCGCGTGTTTGTCGCGCGGCGGCTGATTCATACGGCACTCCCGGCGATCACTCTCGGAAATTAAGTCCGTGGACATGTACATATGTGTGATAGGATCGTATATCCTAACAGGGAAATAGTTAATTAGAACAGAATCATATTTCTTAGGTATATGTATATTTCATCTGATCTTTATAGTTCACCTTATTAGAATACTCTTTTGATAAAATATTTGCTATAATATATGTTCTAGATATGCATCTGTTTTAACTTTAAACTATGAGATTGAATATTTCTTACAAATCGTGAGCTCCAGTAACGTCAGTGATCAAATCAAATACAACATTATAAATACCACACGTAACAAGTCATCCCTCTACATTAGAGATTCTTGCAACTTCAGAGACTGGCGTTTGAATCTACTACAGTAAAAAGAATCGCATCATTAATTAAAATGATTATCACACCCATTTATGTATATACATTTTAAAAAATACTGTTTATCGCCTTTCATTTTATTTCGGATTGGGACGCAGAGGTCACAGGACGGACTGAGGTGTCTGACACCCCAATGACTTTGAATGTTTTCTCTTTATACATGTTCGCGGGGATTCATCCGATTCGAAGGTCGCCGTTATGTGGGTCGCGGGTTGTAAACTCGGCGCTTGTTTGGTCGGCGATCCATTAGCCCGGATACGTCGGCGCGTTGCGACATGTCCCCGGATGGAGGTTCATCTATCACTTGGTGTCCATGGACGCGCTGATTAGACTCGGGCGCTTGCGTTGCCACACGTTTAAACACAATCCTGACGCGTAAACGATGTCTTACAGATTAACGGATGGATTTTTTGTATGTTCAGAGGTAACACTTTTTTCATGAACAGAATTAGATACTTTTTGTTTGAAAGGTATCACCAGGTGATCACCGTAAATAATCACACATACATCTCAGTCCCCGTCCCGTGGCCACGATGACCGTTAGAAAAGGTTCCAAACATCGAGATTTGCAATCAAAATTAAAAGCAATAAATTCCGTTATAATTATACTTCATTCAAAAATATAACAAAGTAAACTAATCTATTTATGTTATAGAATATCTACTTTTCCTTTTATGCATTCAGACATAAAGGTTCCCGTGAGCAACTATATCTCCTAGCGCCGCACAAAGTTGTACACTCTCCGTCAAGTCCGTTGTCATGTGCCAAGATGTGACTCGCGCCGGACTCTTCTCGAAATAGACGAGGTGCATTATTGCCTCTATTTTTATATGTAACAGCTCGTATCGTCCGTCTGTCGCGTCCTATTGCGTTCTTAATTAGTTACTTTCTATTTCATTTCAAACGCTCGAAGATGTACTTTTTGATTACTGAAAAACATATTGAATTTAATTTTAAGGCTAAAGAAATAAGTGTGTTTATTTGTAGCTTAGGCTTATTATTAAAGTCAAGGTCAAATTTCTTTTTTTAATTCAGAAGTGATCACACTTGCTTATTGATTGTCAAATTTATATATAACTAGCCTGCGGCATTCCTTGCATCTTTAATAGTTTTAATTTTTCTCGACTTTTAAGCGGGATGTCGATATAAAACTTATACTATATTTCAGTAC
>DWHK01000954.1:0-12187 GCA_018247855.1 Graphium androcles
ATATTATTTTATTTTTAATATTTTAAAATGAACTAAATTCTTCACAATTGTGCGGATTACTTTTATGTAGGTAGGTAAAAACATTTAGCAGTTATTCTACAGGCTAGTAGTTTGCAACAGTATTATCTTGATATCTTCATAACTTCCACTATTTCATGAATATATAAGACAATTAATAATTTTGTTAAATAAATAATCGTGAAAAATGTAAACATGTATTTAATTATAATTGAATTTTACATTTTATAAAATTTTTTTTTTAAATGTCCATCATTAAAGAAAGTAAAGAATTTGTTGTTGCCCTGATAAGAATGTTATAACAAAAGTGATAAACAAAAATAAAAAGGTAGATAAGATTAAATGTCTTCATCTTTCTAACTGAAAATTATTTTTTTCATAGCATTTATGTAAGTCAAATTTGAATTATTACATAACAAATGTAAAATTTCAATGAATATATTCTTTGATATTTTAGTGCAAAAAATAATGTTTACAAAAGTTTAAAATTTAGCAGCATTGAAAACAAATTGATAAATAAAAATTACTACTAATATTACAGTACACTAATAGTATAACTCTACAATGGCTTCAGATTGCCAATTGAGTAGGAGCCATAATATCCATATTTATATTATCATTTTATGTAAGATTAAGCTTTATGGGTAACCAGGCCAAGATTATAGTTTACTGGCCTCGGAAACTAAATTTATTAAAATAATCCTAAAAATATGAATTAAATAATAATATTTTCGTAGAAGTTGGGCAAAAAACAAGCTTAGTATAGGTTAACACATTTGATAGTAATAAAGTGTGACTATACTAAGATGCCGTTTTTTTATTAATTTTCTTATATCTACAATGTAGCATTGAACCGGCAGCTCACCGTGTCTGCGAGTTCGTCCTCGAAAAGTCTACTGAACTTGTTGTGAAATTGAATTCAATAAAAAGAAATAGAATGTCTGTGTCGCAGTACATACTAAAAGAATGTGTAGTGATGGGGCTGTGTGCGCGGCGCAGGTTCCGGTTCGGGCGTTGTGAGCGGCGGCGTGTCGAACGCGGCCGGCACCTCGGAGTACGTGCGCAACGAGCTGCGCGCCGTGGTGGGCGCCCGCTCCGCGCGGCCCGACCTGCACGCGCCCCTGCAGGCTCCCGACCTGGACCCGCTGCTAACCTTCGACATGCCCGCGCCTGGTTAGTGCCCCCTCATGCCTTTATCACGTAGACTGTCGAGTTTTAACGATTCCTTTATAATCCAGCAGAGGCTAATAGTTTGCAAAGACAGCTTTGTTGAATGTTGAACCTAATAATGGTTGTTTCAATTCTTATTAATAAAGTATCATCAATTTAAAGTATCAGGTTCACAAAGAACAATTAATTAATATTATTTTTTTTCTGGAAAGTACTTTTAAATCTTCGTGGAGCCAGATTAACAAATAAAAATTTTGACTTGATACTTTCGACCTTTTATAAAGTAAGGGTTATTACACTCCTATTTGACATTGCCTACTACTACTAAAGGGTCTCGTTCCAATTTAAATTTTATTTCACAAAACATATTCTTGTGTAAGTCTTAAACAAAAAATATACCATTAAAGCTTTTACAATAGGTGATTAAAGTTCAAATTGTCCATCAGCAAATAATGCAAAAAATTTTAACAAGAGTATTTCATAGTTTTATCCAAATAAACAGAAAAGCATGCTGTACAATTTATTTTATTTTATGGTTTTAATTTAATATTTCCGTCTCATGGAACAGTCAACGTTTTAAAGTTAATGTCACTTGCTGATTAACCTAACAAAAATGTAGAGCGTTGTGAAAGCGATGCTGTAACTAACATTAACTAACGGTAACAAACATACTATGTTTATAAGCCTTGGGTAAAAACATATCATTGAAATGTTCCCTATAATTTTAAAATTTGACTAGGTATTAATGAAATTTTAATTGTGTTTAATTATTATTTAAATTAAGAGGGAAGTGAGCTAGAGTTTGGTATGCTATGTTTTTTATTTGAATTTATCTACCTAATGCACAATTATTTTCATTAATTTTCGATTTATATTCATCATTATAGTTTCTGTCTATATAATTTTAAGATATTTAATAGTTTTATTTTTTAATATGTCACTTTAAATCAATAGGTTAATAATTATAAATGTGATAAAACAACGACAATATTTAATTATAATTGTCACTTACTGGTTCTGTGTTAAGTTTTGGTTTACTTTATAAACAATGTCACAGAACAGTAGTATACAAGTAATAATACTATCGATGAAGTGGATGCATTCCTCCTCGGCTTACGGAGTAATTGTCGATTGGGTGGCTAGAGGGTAGTGGTGCGATATTGCCAGTGTCGCGGTGTGCCACTGGCAATGTATTGGTGTGTGCGTACGTAGGTGGCGGCTCAGTGGGTGGGGGCCGCGCGCCGGCGTCGGCCACCTCGTGGGACTCGCAACAGAGCACACCGGTAAGCTTGGGACGCGGCCAGCGAGACCAAAACACATAGTCACTACCACCACACATTTCTGTATCGATTTTACTTTTTATCGATTTTCTGTAGATCTACTACATATTATTGTACTTACGATATTTGCGTATTGAGTCTGCTCTGCTGCGTGTGTTGTCAGTTCAATATAAACGATACCTAGAAGCTGTTCATGGAAAAGTGCCAATTATAAAATTAATGTTCTGCCGCGTTTACTAGTAACCGCAATAAACCTACCACATATAAAGTCTTAATTTATATTTTCTTTAATTGTGTTTTCTTATGAGTAATTAGTTGTTTTTGGCACATTTCTAGAATTGTTACAAAAGCTTTTGTGATGTGATATCTAATATTACTTTCTACTATAGCGTCTTACTTATT
This sequence comes from Graphium androcles, assembly GCA_018247855.1. Classification (NCBI taxonomy): domain Eukaryota; kingdom Metazoa; phylum Arthropoda; class Insecta; order Lepidoptera; family Papilionidae; genus Graphium; species Graphium androcles. Next base: position 2,871 of record DWHK01000954.1, read on the forward strand.
ATCTCCGTACTGCGCATTTTCAGATATTTCTTTAGAGTAAGAAGTCATTGAAAATGTTAAAGCAAAATATTTGGCTTTTTAGGAATTTGTACTTGTTGAATTCTGAGCTTTTAAAAAGTAACGAGGTAATTCGCATGCATTTATATTAAGGCGTGGTGAAGGTATTTAACACTGTAGAACTAATGAAGATAAATTTACAATATTGTAATACTTGGCTTATTATTTGCTTCAAAATTTCATAGCATACGAATTATTTCATTTGAGTGCAGTATTATCTAAGACTAAACTAAAATGATGCATGATTTCATTAATAAGTTTACAGGGCTTATCCATCTTTACTCCATGAGGTTCAGTCAAGTGTAGTAATATAAAAAATAAAAATTATTGTTTATTATCTATATTAACATATTCACATTGCAATATTTTTTTATTGATTGAGCCTCAAAATTGTAATTGCCCTTAAGTTACTTATGTCCATATATAGAATTCATTTTGTTAGAATTTCTTATTTCTTAAACATTATAGGTATGTAGAAGAGCTACTGGTTTAAATGGCATGTATGAGATATGCCAATTAAAATAAAAAAAATATGATAAAAAACTTGTTTATATTAACAGTTTTTAATGTGATTAAAAGCAGATTAGAGTGTAAGAATGTTATGAATTAGGGTTACATTGTATGTAAGGTAACGTTGTTCAGTTGATTGTTATAAAATCTTTGTGTTACATTTAAGGCCTATGCAATAAAAATATTTGTTATAAGCAATAAGGTCCTTCAATATTATTATAATAATGTTTTCAGGATATAAGAAATGAAACACATACCTAAAGAGAAAAAATTATCTTATATCCATAACTCGGTCTTGGTTTGTTCATTTTAAAGTAACTTTATTTAGATGTTATTAAATGAAGTATGTGTTTTTAGTAGTTTGTAGTGATTTATCAATAAGTTTAGTTAAGATAATGGTGGTTTGTATGAACAAAATGTTTGTTGTGTTTGTATGAAAAATTGTCTTTATATACATTATAATATAGATATTGTTCCCACGTTTTTGTGTTTACTTCACTAGACAGCGTAATATATGTTTTTGCACGGTTTCGAGTGATGAGCTGAATCACTGACATATACCATTGTGACGATATTATATTAATACCTCATTAAGGTGACTTAGAGTGTTCATGGAGTAAATTGAGTATCTGTACTGTAAAGTGAAGCGAGTGGTTATGTTTGACGTTATAGTGATTGGTGTTTTGACTTGCCAGAGTACTACGGAGGCGGGCTCGGCGGCGGGCGGTGATGAGGCTGTGGACGCGGCGGACGGGGCTCCGGGGGGCGCGGCGGCCAGGGCCTCCCTGCTCCAGAAACTGCTCTCCCAATGAGCCCCCATCGACCTCTACGTGGTACCTCAGCGGCTGTTAACCTCACACAAGTGAGACTAATATAGTACACACCTATTTATAGACAACCTCCCGAGCGGATTGGATTTAATTATTATTAGTCTAGTGCTAGTGATTCAATTTGTAAAATTCTCGATCGACTCAGTTTCGATCTTGGGTTCTCTGAGAACCACCCTTTATTGATCTTTAGGCATTCGTGTATAGTTTTTTTTATGTATAAGATTCGATATATAAGACAGTGGCTTCCTCTGAGGGAGTGCAACTAACATACGTGATCCGCAATTCGATTGACTCGTACGCCTAGTATACCGACACATTGTACAATAGAAACAAACCGCGTGCAATATTGTATAGAAATAAACACATATTTTTTTTGGCGTTGTGAACGTTATGTATTATAGTATGAAAGTCAGATGTTACCTGTTATGACAAAATAAGGTGTAATTGTAGTATGATATGTGTTACGAGAGGGGACTTCTGCCGCCCGTACACCCGTGGGAGATATTCCGATCGAATATCACCAAAACAATTTCAAACAAACTACAAAAATACATGCATTGTCACTACAAGCTCTCGGTGTGTACAGTCGGAGAAGAATATTTTATGTGTAAATAAAGTGTTGTTAAATTATAGCTGTTGCTTTAGTGTAAATATTTTGTTACTTTATTCATCATTGTGTTTCTTCAATTTACATTTTCTTGTATTTTTTTTAAATTTATGGATTATTATTATTAATTAAATTTTAAAATATTATTTTATAATTTAATGATATCATTTTTCATCCCTATAAGCTGCATTCAAATATTGGTTGGTAGTCCGGCACAGGCACCAAATTGCTACAAAAGGCTTAAAATCCCTTTATCTAGGTTTTTTGTTCAAGCAATTACCTTAAGGTCATTCAGTCCTCAAGTTTCTTTTTCAATTTCGGTATGCTACATATCTGTTCTTCTTGATATTTCCTGCCTCACCAAAACAGGCATTTCATGATTATGGACATGTTTATTTAGTTTTTTTTTTCAATATTTAATGTTAAGTTTTTTTTACAATTAAACAATAATTTATTAATTTCTTTTTAATGCACCACTTAGCTATTTAGGTTTTAACAATTACGTCCCCTCGTATTTTGTTTCGTTATTTATTATTCATTTTTGTATTATTATAAGTAAATATTCCCTATTTATCTATTTCTTACATATAGAATATCTTTTTAATATTGTCTGGCTGCTATTTTAGCTTAATGAAGAACCATTGAATGGCTTTCTTATAGGTTAAATTCGTTGTTTTGCCGCAAATTAATTGCTTTTAAAAAAATGCCGTTCGATTACAATCTACTTTTTTGTTTAATGAAAAATGAAATTCAGCTATTATTTTAATTTTAATAAATAAGATAACTGCATTGATAATAAATTCAATCTACATGTAATCTGAGGACACAAGTCTGCCTAAAGATGTTGCGTTTGGGACCACAACTGAAAATACTTAATTGTAAAAGTTATGTAATGAACGATTGCATGATCTAACATTTAATATACAAACAACACAACATTTCTTTGGCATTGGAAACACCAATTGTTAGTCATTTTAGATTCCCATTTTCATTATATTTGCGGCAAATGCATTTGTAAGCTTTATTAATAACCATTTATAATTATTTTATTATACAGACAATATTGAGGTGGCATTTACTTAAGTGATTAAAAGGTACTTAACAAAATATGAGGAAGATTGCGTAATATATGAAGTTCAAAATTACCCATCAAAATGTAGTTTTTTATAAAGAATTGCAAACACCAACCATATAATATATAGCGAGTAGTTGTACACTTAGCGAAACGTGTGATTATAACCTACCTAATGATGGACGTACAAATAATAAGTAGGGTATCCAGTAAAACCAAATTAAACGAAGATATCTTAGGAATATACAAAATATTTTTATACCCTCGGAAATAAATAGTTCTGATGTCTAGGCTACTGACCAATTTAATTTGTCGAGTTTATTAAAAATATGCATTAATGATTCGATTTTTTTAGCATTAATAATAGTGAGATAAAGCTTTACAATAACATACAATCGTAGCAATATAACGATTTCATTCCATTTAGTTCGTTATGGGGAGACATGCTTTTTGATCGTGTTGTCCGATAAATAAAAATCAAAAATAAATAAAGTACAAGTGATGGCCTTAGCTACATACAAGAAAACTGTAAAGCTCATAGTTGAAATTATAGGGTTACGCCTTCATAACGTTAAAATTATCTGATAAATAAAAGCCTTTTTATCGATATGATAGATGGAACAGCATTAAATGCCGTCACTTAGTTTTTGACGTCTCGGTGAGAATTAAATGTACACAAAGGCTATATTTTTTACAGATTTACGGTAATCTAGTTTACGTAATAAAGACTCGTATAAAAACACGTCCATTGCATGAGTTAAAACATGGTTTTCCACATAATGTAAATAAAATGAACAGTTATAAAGATGGGTGCCTGAAATAAAAGATGTATTTTTACATTAACACCTTTATCAAGATTCTATAAATTTATTACTAAATTGAAATAGATTTTAGCAATTGCGTTCACGAAATAAATAGAGTAAAATAAAACGTTAGGTCCATTAAATTAAACCTGTGCTAGATTTTCACTAAATCCCTTGTAAATATTTTTTAATGTCTCAATGATGTTACAAGTAAATTTCCATTGTTATTCTTAGAACTATTTATCATCGTCTGAAAAAAGTTTCCAAGGACAACTTTTCCATCTTCCGTTCACTTATATTTATGTGTAATATAAAGCTATATTTCGTTCACAAATTAAAATACTACATTTAAGAATAATTGTTTCAAATTTGTTAAAACAGTCTTCCAAAATCTGATTATTTAAAAGCACTCAGTTTAATTCAGTTCCTCCTAATAAAATACATACACTGCCTATTTTAAATGTCATATTATATTCTTAAGATGAATAGGTGGTAAATAATCAATTGTCGTTGGAACCTCAAATTTTGGCATTACATGTGTTACATAAACGATTTGGTCAATATATTCATCAACGAAAAAGTATTCCTAAGCTTATTGAGACATATTTTGATAAATGAACGTTAAATTGGCTTAATAAATAAAAATAGATATACGCGAATGGTTACATTACTATAATTAAATATAAATATTGTTTAGAATTTGATGTTGGTGTTAATATTCTTAAAAACATTGTAAAACATCAATTCTAGTATTTATCCTAAATATTGTTCTTAAAATTTTATATGAAATGTAAAAATTTAGCATTCGGTAATTGTCTCCAGACATGTGCTGATGAAGTTGTTTCGTTGTTTTTTCAACCGTATTAATTGTTTTTCGTATCTTTGATTTGGCTGCTAACGCTAAGTAATTACGATTATAAGAATAATAAACTTTCAAAATTTAAGTGGTTATGTCGAGTATATTATGAGTAAGCTTAATAGATTTTACATTAATTATATTACAATTCAAGAGATACTTGTTCTACAATATATCAAGATGTTATATAATAATCTGTTATTCGAAACTTTATGTAAGACAATTTTCTAATTTTAAGATATCTTAGTTCCCACACAGAGTAAACTTAAAAATTATTTCACGGGGTCCAAATTTCCATCCAACGTGTCGACGTGTTTATAATTTGAAATGCAATGTCAACCAATACATGTCGTGTCACTTTTTATATTCTGCTCCGGGTCACCTTCGCAATATCATTTTATAATTACTCTGTGTTTGCGGGGACTAATTATTATAAGCAATCACTTTGTAAATGTCGGGAAACATTGATGTGTACGGGAATCTTTGTTTCAAATGGAAAACATAATTAGTGTTAACTAATTTTTTACTTATTTCATCTTCTTAGATATCTTACTACGGTACCTAGTTCTAGACATTTTATGAATCTGATGATTCGTTTCAATTCCTTTGTAGAAGATTAAGTGTGATAATATATTTATAGGATTGATAGATGACAGTAGCTAACACAAGGAGGTAATTTGTTCCCGTACATTATTTGATTTTATTTTTTGTATAAAATCGTGCCTCTTGTCTTGGCCTGTCGTCTGCAAACTGGGCTGTTTTATGAATTCTGTATATTAAGCTGTAACGTTTCTCTGTAGTAAAATCTAATATGTTACATTAAAAAACTATAAACCTAATTATGTTTTTCTGGAACATTGCAAGTGATTTTAGATATTGGTCAGCCGCTCAAAGGATTTAGACCAACTCATTGTATGTGTTATTTGTTTTAATTTAGAGCCATAATCATTCGTGTTAGACACTGTGTTACGGGTGGGATATATTTGTCAGCTTTAACGAATAAGTACGTTACTACTAAGTTTGTGTAGACTACATGTGAACATTTATGTAAACTAGTCTTGTATCGCTGAATCCTTTTTGCGGGTGGTCGTTAAGTCTGTGTTATTTAGTTCTTGAAACGTTACATTAAGGCCTCTTGTGTTGCTCTGCATTTCTACGCATTGTATGTATGTATGTTTATATTTGTAAATAGCTAAAATACATATATTTTTACGACTAGAGTACGCAACCAAAGTTGTTATAAAGTGATGGTTGATAAAATATTAAATTGATTGTTATGTTTATATATAAAGGTAAACATACAAACAAAATTTGTACAACTGTGTGGGTAAACCTATCTTATGGAAGCCTTTTACACAACCGCCCTGATATTAGTGAAAACGAATTTATTATTTTTGCTAAAGAAGTCGAATATTACAAAATTAAATAAACAGAATATATTAAATGACTTATCCAGAGATGTATAGTATGAGTGTGGCTTTTTATTTTCGTTCCTAATAGCTTTGTTCCAGGTCGTTTATTACAGTAATTGTCAATTATTGAAGCCGACACAAGTATTGTCTCCAAGATATTCGAATCGTCATTATTTTATTCATCGACAAAAGCAGGCGTTATAAGTACATTACGTTTAAGTTGTATTTTTTTGTACATTTTAGATTCGAAAATATATTAATATCTAAATGATGAGTGGTTTTACTTTTTGAATCCTACGCTCAGTACCTTGGTTTATGCATTATGCTGAACTCGCTTGTGTTCCCAATTTGGGTTTATTAGAGCTAATTATCATTAATGGCCAGTACTACGCGAGTATCGAGATGTGTGCCGCTTGTACTCTGCTAAAATAGTTCACCTTCAAACTGCACATTGGCTGTTGCAAGCCGCGTTCTTGAGTGGAATTTCGAAATTTACATCGAATAATTGTAATTTTGCAAAGTTTTTACATTTCAGCTGTATGCATTCAGTAATCGTCCTTATTATTATCTCAATAATGGTTTTAAAATGGATGGTGTACCGTTTAAGAAGAAAATCTTTCGTTACGGTAAGAAATATGCGTATGTACAGCATTGTTTTTTAATCTATTTCATATTATTAAAACCCTTTATATAAGAATATTAAAACAGCAGTCAAGGTAAAACCGATATATCATACTTTATTTAATTCCCCCTCCGCTCTTGTAGAATAACCAAATATCTAGTTTCAAAATCTGTTTCGTTTTACAATTATTATTAATTTATTAACACGAATGTTACACATTGTTAAATAAGACTATTTTGCAGATTTTATTGCGTTTTACAATCTTTTTAAATACCAGTCGCCTTAATAATGCCTTTTTAATACCTTTTATAGTTTTAATGGTACCGGGACAGAACGCGAAAAAATCCGTAAAATTGTTTTATTTATTAAACTTAACGTAGAATTTGCAAGTAAGTAATATCAGGCTGTTTTCGGCCAATTCGGCAAATTTTATCCCAATATGGTCCAATAACAAAAAAATTAAGTATTCTTCTATATGAGGCCGAATTCATATTTGGGATTAATTGTTAAAACATTTAGAGTGTCGAATAAACTACTTATTTTTACACCGATACTTCTTATTTTAACATAGTCCGTGACCTGTCCTGCTTTAGTTCTAGATAAGCCTAAGTAAATTATCAATACATCGCAAATACGCTTTGGATTACAACGCTTCCCTCGGGAAATAAGCGCTTAATAAAATATAACTTGCGCATTAATTTATTTATATACAATGAAATGTAAATAAGATAAATATTGATATAGTATGTAATAGAATAGATAGGAAGTGTAGAGATAAAATTAAATGTGACGTCATTTAGGTTCGTATGAGCTTATAATTCAACTAGAGTAACAGTGTCCAATAAGATAATAATACTGTTTACATGCCTTTATCTAGCCAAGTTGTATGTAACTGTAAACTATACATACAGTGTTTTGTACGTCGAGCTGGTTTTATGTAGGCGCCAAGAAGATATCCCCTGAAACATCAGGACATGTTGATCTGCCAAAGTAACACAGTATCTTCAATACTTCGTCACATTTTAAATGCAGATGTCACTCAATATGCTATCGCCAAGAACTAGCTTCTATTTGACCGCTATCGAGCATCTCGAATCTTCGATGGCCTCCATTCAGCTTTTTCTGATCGATTTGATTACTGATTCCCTATCGCGTTTACCACGGGGAGTGGGAATGCTCTTGCATCTCCTCTGGTGTTGCACAAGTCCATTGTCGGCGGTTATTACTTTCCATCGGATCATACATCATGGTAAAGTCTATCTGGTTTTTGCATGACCAATAGTACGTAATTCGAATCCTCAGTAAGTCTCAGCAAAACAATAGTCGGGCTTTGCCGTTTCTGGATGGTAGCGACCGGCAAAAAGATAAACGTGTAGTCCCCTTATTTTACAGATTTCTACAGCAAGCGTGTTTGGAAACGCCGAAGTGTTTGGCTCGATAAGAGTGCGCATTACACACGTAGGAAAAAATTAGAGCGCGGAAGACAAACAGAGAATTCTCTAGAACAAATAGCTCTGTTCCCTCCTCATTTTTAAAAAAGATTGACCACAACACTAAAAGAGTAGCGTGTGGGTTGTCAGCCTTGATTGAATAGGTAAGTCATTAAGTAGGAACATATTTGGGATCGGACGGGGAAAGGAGCTTTTACGCTGCCTGAAGTGTATGGATAGTGTGAGGTTGTGATACTTCCTCGGTCATGCAGCCTGATAAGTTTAGCAAGTGTTGCATGTAAGATGTTGTGGTCTATCACCTGAAAAAAATGTCTTTCATCTTTGATTATCCCTTACTACTTCCTATGAAGTAAGAGAGTACTAGAGGTAGGAGGGAGAAACTGCAGGTTGAGCATAAGTTTCTGCTCGATTCTATAAACATTTCAAATCGAATAGGAATTGTGCCTGAAATACAGTGGCCTTGCGTAAGAGATAATGGGGTCAAATTAATAGACGTTGCCTTAATTGATATGGTAAATGAACTGAGGTGAAGTTGATTTCCTACTAATTAAACCGCCTCTCATTTTATTTTGTTGGAATTATTGCTGTGACAGTTTGGGTAGTACGAAACATTAATATCCTGTAATCGATAAGTCTTGCAATAGGAGTGCTTTTAATTATATAAGTTATGTATATGAGATCATAAATAAATATATACTGTTCTAATTTTTTTGAAGTAATACATCCACGGTTAGAATAACTGGGTTTGTACTGACGCAACATTTATATAAGAGAGTAAGAAAATGACAATAGCATTTTTATTCACTATAATATTATCATTTTCTTTCTTCCTTTTTGTGCTATATTCTTTTTTGAGAAAGTGTGCATTTTCAAATTCAAAATACGTTTATTCGCATAGACGCTTGCGCGTTCTTATGAAAGGTCCATTTTTAAGTTCGTAACGAAGCTATCATCAGCTCGAAAAGACAAATTCTGCTGAGAAAAGCAGGCGAAAAACTCAGCAGTTGCTCTTTTAAAATCATACGAGGGCTGCATTAAAAGTATCGGGAATGGAATATTTCCACTATTCCTGTCATATTAAAATCTTTTTAATTGCA
>DWHK01000955.1:0-12186 GCA_018247855.1 Graphium androcles
TTCGTTTACATGGAGCCTAAGATCCGTATAAACTTGTCTTTATGTTTCGCCATAAAATATTTTTACTAATATTTGTAGTTACCCCTTTTTTACTGCAACCTCTACAGTTATGCAATGGATAGACGCAAAACAGTACGTCGACGCTTAATTAGTTGAATATATATACGAGCATGTAGAAGTAATTCATAATTACATGTTAATATAAACATGCAGCTATGCTCCATTTTAAATCAATGTAGTCTCGGTCTTTAAAATAGTGATTTGTAAGTTTTTCGACATTGCTTTAAAATGATATAACGTGTAAATTTAAAACTAATTTTCTTCTTACAGATGTACTCTGGATGAAAGCGCACTGTCAAGTATTGTGTGCATTAGTTGTCAGTGAGGTGGGTGTCGTGGGCGTCGTTGGTGCGTTGGGGAGTGGGGGATGCGGTGAAGAAAAGATTTGGCACTAGCGGTATTCCGCTAGCGCCATGGAGTATGCACCGTGTGCTACGCTGCTTTTTGTCCTGCTCTTATTGGCTCAGCTGCCACCACCTGGTGAGTTCGTTTTCATTTACTTACGATGTTATCGTCTACCTACCATTATAATTTTTCAGTAACATTTTATATAACTAATAAATTTGGAACATACGGGTATGTAGTTAAAAAGATAGAAAGCAATGTTACACCCCGTATATATACTTCAACTCATAGCGCGCGTGTTTATACGTGCGTGTTTTTGTAAGAATGCAACTTTGGTTTGTTTGACAATGACGGGTCAGAAATTCATTATTTGATTTTTTAGCAATGACAGAAAGTTAAATGTGCAATAAATGTACATTTCTTTAGTAAATCCGTTATTTTTTTATAATTTTCGAACGACATCTCTATCTGCAACTTACTGCTGACTGTACTTCTTGTCAGCCACATGCAGACACAATTTCTATTTAAGTCAAGATAAGGTAATATTTATAACAAGTTTGCTTATTTTATCGAAAACTCCACTGCGTTAAAATACACTGCAGAACTACAAAATAAATAGTGTATAGTACGAATAGTGTTAGATTCATATATATATGTAATATGTATACGCTAAATCGCCCAGATTTTTGTACTTTCATCCTTTCTATATTTCATTTGCTCATGACATATAGATCATAAAAATATTTATGATCTGGGGTTAAGGTCTGGCTATGTGATTTTACCAACCCTTAAAATTTTCCAGCTATTTCAGGTATCAGATAAGGTGTAAATTTAAAAATAATTTTACGGCAGCCCGTAACTTTCTCGGTTGAGCTTAACAATATGTTTACATAAGAGCTTTGTGTTGGATTCTACAAGTATTACTCTACTACGTTGAAATAGGCTTGTGAACTATGAACGTTCTACTATTTCTGGGCATGGCCTTCAGACCAAAAAAATAATAATATTAAGTTTACTTCTCAGTATGGTTCCGATTTACAATGTATTATAAACCCATCATTCGGGGTGTTGAAAGTCCTTCTATACTCGACGCAGTTACGGTGAATTTATAAATTAGTTTTTGTCACATTTATAACTTCTTTGATATAAAAAAATTGCAAAGTTTGAGTAATTTTGTTACATTTATGTTACTTCATAGTTAAATCCGACTTTCTGAGATACTCCTTCATCCTCGTACTTAAATTGTCGTAAATACTTAAGTTAACATTAAATTTAAAAATTAACTTATAATTTATTTATGTGAACAATTTAATTTATTTACCGAATGTATGATGAATGTTTTTTTTGACTTTAACTTAGATAAAATGATCATAGATATAGTAATCACCAGAGATAATAAAAATAAATGAAGAAGTAGGTCCGTTTTACATCATATTGCAAATTCCAAACTTATCTCATAAGTTTTCAAAAGTTTACAAAAATGTATGCCTTATTTATATTTATCAACACAACTAATGACTACTGAACAAGCTGAATTTATATAACGAATAACAAGAAAAACGATCGATCGACCGAATTGGTCAGAATTGATCACGCTACCCGATACCCGTAAAGCAGAAAGCCAATTAAAGGATGAATTAAACTACGAGAACACATCTGAGTCCCTTTTACATTTGATAAAAGAAATACCATTAATTTGTTTAAATTTATCCAAGCATTTTGACAGAAATCATGAATTGATAAACTTTTAGCATTATCAAAGTTTCACAAATTTTTAGGCGACGGCCTTAGACAGCAAAATATATTAAAAGTACATATCGTAAGAGCCTTTTAAATTCTGTTAATTATTTAGTTTTTAGACATCTGGTATTGTTTTCGGTTCATTTTCTTAAAATCTTAAAAAATTAAATTATAATAAAAATTCAACAGAAATTTGGGCGCTAAATAAAGAACTACAGAATAGGTTAGAAATAGCAGAACACGAAATTGAGAACCTTTTGTCCGAAAAGTTTTCATTAATAGAAAAGATTCGGGATATTAACTAAAAATTGAACAACCAACCATACTTAGGCCAAATCTTACGCCCAAGGAGTTCGTAAGCAAAATTAAATTACAAAATAGAAAAAACGGTTTAGTAAACAAAAAGAAAATAAATTTCTCTCGAATTGATAGAAAAACGAACAACGAAACACTAACGAAAAATGGCATGTTAACTTACACCAACCTATGATTACACCATTTCGCCGTCCATGTGGCACAAACCTCTCGAATATTAAGCGTTTCAGATGAAGTAACTTTGACTTTAACTGAACCAGATATTATTATTTTATCGGTAGGTGCAAATGATAAGCATCCCTACAAACTGTTTTCAGAGTTAAGCATAGCATTTAATAAGCTTAAGATTAGTAAACGTTTATTTATTTTTAAAACACAATTAACGCTACGAGTACAATACATCTGTGCACGTTGCTGGTAATATCTCAGTAATATTTTCAAATAATGCCGGTGAAAATATTAATAAAAAGTCATTGAAAACCTAACAAAAGTAGTAAATTGGCTCAGTGATCACAATTTAGAAATAAATAAAACATAAATAAATCAATATAGACCGTATTAAAAACACCCCTATAAATATTTATTTTTCACTTTAAAATGTTAAAATATAGTTAATGAATTCTCGCTGTCAGTATGAACAGTGGACTCCTTTATAAATTGAAAAGCTTACGAGCAAAATATTTCAAAAAAATTGTCGAGATTCACATAGCCATTGTAGGAACATAAAAAAGCTATTGATTTTAAAACGGCTCTAATAGCATACTATGTATATGCCTATTTTTGGCTGAATTATGGTATCATATTATTAAGTAACAGGGTAAATATATAAGAATATATATTTTACAAAAGAAATTCACTAGGATATTAGATAATCTAAAAGCTATTAGGAAAAGCTGCAGATTATAGTTACGTAACTATAAAATCTTAACACTAACCGGTGTTTATCTTTTAGAAGCATGCAGGTTTGTAAGGAAATACCCGTTATTATTCCCACTAGCACTCGATGAACCTCACCAACGGGATCTTCGAAATTAAAATAAATTAGCACTGCATTAGTAATGTATGTAAAAATAAACAATAAAATTCCAAATTATATTAAAGAGATAGAATCTGAACATAAATTTAAAAAAAGGATTGCGTAAGATTTTAGTACATATTTTGTGATATTACTGGAAAAAAAAATAATGTAAATTATAATGCAAATAAGTGACAAATTCTGATACAATTTAAATTATTCGTAGAGCTAATATATTTAATTTAATTATTTTTTAATATACAGGTTGACTTTTATTATTACTTTTTTTTTATTTAGTCTATGATTATTCTGGGATATTTAAATTATATTTTATTCTTATTATCTTAATTGTTCCTATTTCCAATTTATATAGCTTTTTATTGTTAAGAATCAAGATGATAGTTATGTTTAATATTTAGTTTTGTTGTCCACAAATTTGCTTGTATTATATTTTATCATGACATCTATCTACATTGTGAAATTGAAATAAATGAATATGCAATATGAAACATTAATAAAAAATACATACGTTACAACATAGAACTATCTCGTTTTTTGAAGTCGGTTAAAAATTACGTATTTTTATTCACAGTATCTATGCTATGATGCATGATGTGCGACTTTTGACAAATTTTAACGATTAACTTTAACTTGCATTAAATCTTCCAAAATGTAACGTTTTAACGTTTAACGACGTTATCTTTTTTAGTAACGGATTAGCGATTAACGAAGTTAATCATTTCATTAACGGTGCCCAGCTCTGATGAAACCACGGGATGCAATTAGAGAAACGTTAGAATTAATATTTTTAATTAACACCTATTCGGGAAGTCGTAGGCGGTTCTTAACCAGATTTGACCGTTAGACTCATGAGAGTTAAAGCCTCATAATTGTTACTAACCGTGAGTTCGCAGTGACAAAACAATTACATTACAAACATGTTAAGTTTTTTCGCTATTTCCATATTTATCGAGTATACCTTTAAAAATGGATGTTTTGTGCATTTATTAGAGGGTATTGAATAATAAGACTTGAAAGTTCTTCAAAAGTTTATTGAAATACCATTTTCAATTCTTCCTAAATTAAATGACATTTAGTTTCCCATGCTAATTGATAGTAATACGATTTTTTATAAGTTTTATTGGCCACTGTGTAACGAGCGTCGAGGAAATAAATATATGAATACACAAATAGTTTCAAATGAATATCGAAACCATTTTTAACTACGCTACTGTTAAGACTGTTTTTTCTTAATATCAAAATTAAATATTCACTTTGGCAACTTTTTTTTTTTCACTAGTCAGAAGCGATACTTATTTTTTTCGTCCAGAATATATTTGATTACGTATATACAATATTGCCCTAATGATTATGAGTGATAGCATCCTTATTTTACATTTACCACAAGATAAAAAGCATCGATGTCACAAACTGCAAGTGAAAGCCGCGTTTCCCGCGTAGCAAATGTCACACTAACAGCCTTAATTATTTTTTTAAAATATATGTGTACAAAATAACAATCAGTTGGCTTATACAAACTAAATATACAGCTACAGTACCTAGAATTGGATTTATTATTGGTAATAGGTCAGCAGGTATAATTCACACACACACACACACAAAACATTATGCATTAATTATCTATCAAAAAATTGTCTAATTTATTATCTATAAATATTTTTAATAATTTTTTAATTTAGTTAAAGATATGAATGCAAAATTATTTAAAATTTCCATATGTATGTACATAACAAACATAACTAATTATTTAATGTAATATATTTTTGGATACTTTTTGTTAATTTTATGCTAATATTTGTTTTATACGTGCACTACATTTATAATGCATCATGTTTTGCTATCTTACATAGAAAAACCTGGGTATAATGAAATAAAATTCGTACCGGCTATTTACGCTTCAAATTTAAATGTTTGCAGAAAATCCTCGACTATAATGGGACTTACAACCTACACATCACTGCTTTTCTTAAGGTGGGGTAGAAGTCGAGCACTAGACAGTAAATTAAAAAAAAATATTTTAAACATTTTTTTTAATAACTCTGGATAAATGTTGATGGTAACAGGAATTGTTGATGATCTAACTCAAAATAATAAGCGTAACGTTAGAGTTCATTTAACGCGATCTTTTTTTAATATATTTGTGAGCAAAACACAAATTTTAAAGTTAACGATTTATATAAAAATATTAGATCGAATTAAAATTATTTTACAAATATATACGCTTTGCGTTTTTGTATGTTACCTTCTAATCCCTTACATTTAAACATAAATAAAAAAAATATGACACACAGCTCTATGGTCACAATTTCGTGTCTTCTTCCTAAATTCATTATTATTGAATATGGACATTAACTAAAATAAAACAACACAATTTGACTAGTGAGATATTAAGTTTCTGTTTCTCATGCATACAGACCCTGTCATGATCTTAAAATTAATTTAAATATAATAAATCATTTCACTATGGCACTTTTTACAAAGTTGGTAAAAATAATGAAGCTAACTAAAATAAACTGCATACTTCATTCCCTGATATTAAATATTTATTTTAAAATTTTATTAATAAAATATTTTTATTGACAACTAAAAAATAATATATTTTTAGCACCAACAGAATATTAGTTGTAAACTGATTTCGTAATATAATAGGAAAACAACATTTCATGTATCATCGAATAATTATCCTTAGTGCTTAGAAGACGTCAATAAATATTGTTAAGCAATAGGAGCCATTGCTCAAAATGATATCAAAATGGATCTAGATAAGAACATATAAAAAAATGTAATCCAAAATTTACTTAACGTCAGCAAGGAACATTATGAATGAAATCCGAAGGCATAGACAATTGACTGCAAATTATACATTAGTATTTTAAAGTCTTTGGGCCACATTCAAGAGACGTCTGGACGTCTTCTTGTGGACGTAGTGAACGCGAGCTATTCAAAATACGCTCTTAAATGTATGGAGTAACGCGGTTATTCCGCACAAATCCCTCCCACTTTGAAGACATCTTCAGGAAGACGTCCGGACGTCCCGTGAATGGTGGGCTATTACATTCAGCACTGAACTGATTATATTGTAATAAAATGCCTTAGAGTTTTACATCGAAAATATCTTACGTCAAAAATACTGTTGTCTAATGTAACCAATATTGTCAATAATTAATTGAATATTTGGACATTGGACTCGCATTTAATACAGAACTTTTCCTTAAGTAACATTTATAATAGTGGTGGACTACTGATTTATTTCATATACACATTCGAGAAATTTTAGGTAATCCAGTGTAATTTATTATCATAATACTGTGGAGATGTTAATGGAGTCAGCAGGTAACACCACATTGTGAAGCCCAATACAAAGTTGCTTATAATAATCAGCCTTTGCAAGAGTGGATAGTAAAAAATTTCGCTAAAATTGGGAAAACCCATATGGTTGCAGAATATATGGGCTGCTAGGGGCGCAACGAAATGACCTGGAAAACAACAATTATTTTTTATATAAAGGCCGAACAAGTAAAATGTAAAAAAAAGCGTAAAATTAAAAACTTGAGCGTGTTGTTGTGCAGTTAATACTGTTTTAACTTGCATTGATTGGTATGTTTTTGAAATTTACTATGAATTAAAATAGAATATACCAGCTGTTTCTCGCGGTTTCACCCGCCTTATTTTTATCTGCTCCACTACTAAACTTAAACTAAGCCTTATTAACCTGTCTATCAAGGGGATCAATTGTGAATAGAAACCTACCGGCGCCCCACCCGAACATGCACGAATTTTCATTAAAATCGACCTAGCTGCTTAGGAGTTCAGTGACATACATACGTACAGAAGAATTATGTAAATAGCCCCTAAACTTTTCCGGGTAAAACCGCAGGCAACATCTTGTTCTTTTTTAATTACTAATAACCAAAAAACAATGTTTATTAGGAAAACCACGTTTTCCAGGAATAGATATTGACATCTTACAACTACTCTTGCCAGCAATAAATAAAGTATTAGTGGGCTTTTAGAAATGCCAGACGGGCATTTCTAATCTTCTCTTTTCCGCTTTTTAATTTTTCTCATAAATATTCCTCAGCCTGACAATGCACCCACAAGTATTAGGATTCTGTGGGTGTTCATGGGCGAAGTTCTTGCTTAACATCACATGGACCATGATCTCGATTGTCAACCTTTCTGAATAAAAAAAATCTTACGTGTGTTTATCTGACTACAGATCCAAAGTACTGTAAACCAGTAAGCGAAAAAATGTCCTTAAATGAGCCAACAATGTCCCTATTTTTTATAGATAAGGAGGGAAACAAGCAAGCGGCTCACCTCAACCCATGGACTTATGCAACACTACACGAGTTACAGCAGTTGGCAGCTTATAATTTAGGAATATGCTCTTTTCTCAAGTTGGATCGTCCTGAAATATCGTTAGCGACAATTGATGTCACAGAGGTATCGTGCGTGAGAGAAAACGACGACAGAATTGCACGGTGGTCGTCTACTAATCACCGTCATGGCGGTGGTTATCAGTGGATTGCGTCGTAGGTTGTATAAACAGCAGGTATTAATTCGAACACTTCTCTTAGTATATACCATAGAGGGCACAGACTCGGCTTTACAGAAAGCCGCATATTTCTGACAAGTTGATCCGAAATAACTGGATCGCCGACAACTCGCGAAACTCAACGCTGGATGTGCTCAATGGGACTGTATGTCAAAATCGAAGTTATGGCAACCAGGAAAGTGTCCTCGAATAGAGGAGATACGAAAATGGATTTATTTTTGCGCGTGAACTTGTGTCTTTGAGCTAAATTGGACTAAATTTAGTCGACCCCTCGATATTTTGCTAAGCCAAGTCTAGACTTCGCATACAAGTTTGTTTCGGCACCCGCTGGTGTGGTCCTGGTAAAATATACCCGGTTGGTATACAACGTGTTAACTAGACTGTCATCTGTACAACAATGAATGTTGCTTATAAACAACATGTTACTGAAACGCAAAAGGACCTGTGTCAGCGGTAGAACTCCGCCTCAGCTCGGTTGGGCACCAGTGTTCACAGACCTAGCGTCGGAACAAACAGTCGATAACCACCTTTATGCTCCGATCCTTGCGAAAACTGATTATCCATTCGCATTATTATTTAGGAAGCCAAAAAGAGGTGATCATGGAAAGAAGCGCTCTGTGCCATAACAGATCAAAAGGTTTCATTAAGTCCAAACTAACCACCAGTGCCTACCGATTTGCTCTTGACTGTCTGCACTCATTGATGGGTAAAGTACACTGGTAGCTAGTAGCTAACTGGGTCATTGATCGGATAGCTGATAATCCTCAAGGTACATGAGGAGTTTGTTGTTCTCTATTTATAATTATACGTTGTTTTATATATAAAAGTAAAAGTAACAGCCTATTTTCAAATTGTCCCGCTGCTAAGCAAAGGCCTCCTCTAGATAGAGGGTGTTTTATATATATTATTACATACTTATAGACTGCATATTTTTTTTTGGAAAAAGGAGATCATAGCGGGAGGCTTATTATTAAAAAAAGATTTGGTTTAGTTGGATCCAAACTTTTACCTTTTTTTGAAACCGGTTTTGCCCTAAAGCCGTTTTTCAAGTCTCTCCTTGATTACGATTGAGATGGTCAGTGGTGTATTCGCCCCATCATTAAAAATCGAGTTTGACGCAAAAGAGTGGACTTTCTCTTTTGCGAAATGGGCCAACGAGTCATCCCCACAAAACCAGAGTTTTTAACCAGTGCGTCCTACCATTAACCTACGCAGCCGAAACGTGGACTCCCCAAAGGGCTGGTCCACGAATTTAACGGCTATGGAACGCGCGATGTTCGGAGTTTCTCTGGCAGACAGAATACGTAATGATATCGTTCGCCAGAGAACCAGAGTAATCGATATTATGCGAAGAATTAGCGTGTTGAGGTGGAGGTGGGCCAGTCATGTCTCCGGACGCACAGACGGGAGTTGGAGTTGTGACGTATTAGAATGGAGACCGCATTTAGTGAAGCGTAGTGTAGGACCGGTTGGCAGTGGCTAAGACGTTAGCTGCGGCGTCACAGGTTGTGGGTTCGATTCCCACCTGGGGCAAATATTTGTATGACCTACAAATAGTTGTTTCGGATCTGGGTGTTCGTGTCTGTGTTATTTATGTTTGTAAAATGCCCTTGTACACAAACCTAGAGCTTATAATAAGGGCAGCGTTTTTTTTTAAAAGCAAAAAAAGGCACGATGGACCGACGATATAAGAAAAGTGGCGGACTGCGGATGGCTGCGCGTTACCCAGGACAGGGATAGTTGGCGTTTATTAGGGGAGGCCTTTGTTCAACTTATTAGAGATTATGTTTGGTATGTCATACCAGATTACATTACAATTGTAGGATTTACCATCCCATGCATAATATTTAATAGCACTTAAAACATATATTAAAAATACAGAAATTCATTTTTAAAATGTTAAACTTACCAGTGCGTATAAATAAATAGGCAGAGTAAACTCCAAACAGGCTAGTGTACATAAATTGGAACGCTGAAAGGAACAGTATACATGTATATTAGTACATATACTGTTTTCAAACTAAAAAAAAGTTTAAATATTGCATTAAAAATTTTTACTCTCATGAAAATGTTATAAAATTCATACATTATATAGCCAGAGAAGTAGCATAAATAAATCAATTTCTATGTAACTTACTTGAGATCATTAACGCAGTCTTCAAATCAAATCCTGCCTTCATTTGCTCAAATATGTGATGGTAATGAGCTGGAACAATTAGACAAAGCAATTAGCAGAAAATATGAACAATTTACCTTATGATTAATAATAAAAATTAAATCAATCAACCAGAAATAATTCAGCTGATGTATAGTAAAAGATAGAAAATACAATACATACTATAAATGTATCTCACAGTTGTTTTCCTTTCCCAGATTTATCCTAAAAAATGAAGGAGTTAAGTTTTTGCTCCGAAATAAGCTAACGCTAAGTATATATAGTCCGAAATAGACTAATCAGTATTGTCCATAGACTCATGCAAACCAGAGGAATCGCAAGAGTTATTCCTAAATATATCTTCCGTTCCTATCTTCCATATATCCAGGTGATGCATAACATCTAATTTACAATTAAAATACTGGGGCATTAACCTAACCTTAGTCTCAAATTACTTGATATTGGCATCTAATCCAACCAAATATTATCTGAAAATCAGTTTTTATGCAGAGCAACTGGCATCTGACCTCCACAACCCAATGGAATCCATCTTTTTCGTTTTTGTCAGAATTAGAAGGAGAAGATTAATTTGTAAGAATATTTTAACAACTGTCAAAGGTATTCTTGACAACCTGGACTGATTTTTAAATGCCTGACACATGGTATTAAGTTTCATTATAAAATCTAAGCTGATACAATTTAAAGAGCTATTTAAATTGCATACCAATTCCAAAGAGTAGAGGCCCAACAAACACTGCAGTGTATGGATCAAAGCACTGTAAGAGTAATGGCATCATACAGGCTCGGAACACCCATTCCTCACTTAAAGGTGCCATAATGTGATTCCTCACCCATGCTAAATCCTGCCAACTAGCCAGCCAGTAGATTGGTTCTGAAATTGGAAATGAAAATTTGCATCAATCCATAAACTACTTAATTTACCTGAGAATAAAAGTTTAACTTTAACTGCAAAGTTTAAAGTTGAAAATAAATTATATTTCTATTAAAAATATGATAACATATTTAGATCAATCATTTTGTGATTTTTTTTATAGACAAAGGTTGGCAGCATGCAGACGGTTCACCTGGTGTTAAGTGATCCTGTGTCGCCTGTCGCCCATGGACACACACAACATCTAGAGTCACATGTGCATTGCCAGCCTTGGAAATTGAATAAAATAGGTTATGGGGTAGGATGGGTCAGGTTTATGTTAAGGATTTGGATGGGAAAGGAGTGAGAAAAGAAGAGGGTAGGAATGGCCATACGCCAACCCTAAGAGCCAAGTGATCAAGATATTTAAAAATAAAGCTTAATATTTAGAAATAAATAATATTATTTTATATTACAACTCAAAGTAAATATAAGTGTTATTTGTAATAATATAAGGAGAGAAAATAAAAATTATTACAATTATTTCTTAGGCATATATATATATACACATAGTATGTTAAAATTAAGCTAAAAAATTGTTTACAAGTGTTCATCAAGTTTCAGTAATTTTTTTTCACCATATAAATCATCTTCTTAAAATAGGTATTATAATATATATCCTCTATGCTGTCTAAAACCTCCTGGAGGTCGCGCTCAAAAACGGCGCATCTGTTCGCAACCTCTAGGAGGTTGCTGTTTACTTACGCACTTCCGAGGCGAAATAGCCGTAGTAAATCTATACCTATACCTCACTAACTTGTACAACACATGGAGTGTTAAAAGGAGATAGCGAATAATGCCATCATAGACGCTGTCAAATAATAATACATTTAGTTTGTTCAGGTTGTCTTAAGTGACCCACATTATTGTCAAGCTCATAGTGTAAAAAAAATCTATGCAGATTTGTATTTTTTTATTCATTATTGTAATCATTAAGTGTGTTATCTTATTGTAGACAAAATAAATATTTATTGAAATAATGGCTTTATTTTTTATTGAGAACATTTTTTATTCAACAAACTGGGAAAAAACCCTTCTAGCGATTT
>DWHK01000956.1:0-12183 GCA_018247855.1 Graphium androcles
TGGCGAGCGTGGCCGTAGAAGTGCAGAAAAAGCTGTATGAACGATGTTATGCTCTACCACCTTATGTTGTTATATCATTATTTGTGCACTATACGACTTCCGTGCAATTGATCTCTTCTAGATAGGCTGCGGCTTAGAGTAACAGTTAGAGAAGACCCTGAAAAATTTTAGACTTTATAAGAATACATGTACTAACTATACTAAAAAAAATAATTGAATAGTTGCAAAACATTGTCTTACACTGTAATAAACGACAGCTTAAGACGAAAATATAGAAAAATATCGTTAATGTTTTCGTAACAAAGTAATTAACGTTCACCATAAGTTTTATCAACGAAATTTATAAGCGATGGGACATATAAGTGGTTCATAAAACCTATCGCCCTACACTTAAAGGTATTGGTGCAGGATTAAATTATTAATTACTGTTTCTGAGAGCTCTGCTAATAGCATCTGCGCAAGTACTGGCCCGTTGCCATTACTGCGCCTCAGTAATTTCAATTAAATACAATTTAATGATCTGTTACTTGATACAATAAAAGGAGAAAGGACTCGAATGTAATGGCCGGCTATAATAGTGGGACATTCGAAACGGTCAGGAATCGTTTACGTGTAATGGCAGTGCTTTTTTAAACTTTATCTTTTGGGCTGTTATTGTATCTATGAAGGCATATGCATATAGATTAAATGCACACCTGGCTACGGATAGTGTGTGGGTATGTTCTACTCTCTACAGATCACTATGTGCACATTTCACCAGATAAAACTGTTCTTAAACTTTTGAAAAAGAGAAATATTTTTGAAATAAGAGGAATCTTAATGAATAAGTTAGGTTAAGGCCTTAGACCGCGGCTTCAGTGCGGATTGGTGGACTTCACACATCTTATTGAATTTTTTTTATTATTTATTATGTTTAAGATATACAGATTTCCTCTCGACATTTTCCTTTACCGTTGAGCACGTAGTAAATTAACACTTAAAATTGTAATTAAGAAATTAAAACTTTCATTGGTGCCGGCACCGGGATTTAAACTTAGCTTCGCCTCGAGTATCTGACAGATTTTATGTATATTTCAAAATTACTAAGTTATTTGTTTTTCGCATCCAACCTATTCTTTCGTCCAATCCATACTTTTACTTTGGCTATATGATAGGAGTGAGTCGTGAAGTTTTGGATTTTATAATTTTAAAGTGAAACCTTCTTTAGGCGCGCAAGTTATGGGTTATGTTTTGTAGGAGCAAATTAGGCACTTTTGCGAAGGAGAAAAAGCAATTATCTCACGACACCGTCACAAGGATCGTTAGACACATATATTTGGATGTGTGTAAAGTCAACGTGACTTTTGTTGTGTTTATTTAATAAAGGATTTTTGAAAATAATTGTAAATAATAAATTCATTTTACGTCTAATTATTTTAATATTTGTTTTGTTAATTTTATCAGTGGAAACTTCCGGGGTCAATGGGAGCTAGAAATAAGTACTGATATAGAAGAACATCAAAAAATCGTTTTACTCTCTTAGGATTCAAACCCATGCCTTCGGGTTTGTAAAGCAAGGTATTATACTACTGGTCGATGGCATAATAAGCATTCGGCTCCACAATTTCCCTCTGGATTAGTCTCAGCTTTTAATATCGCAATAGACATGGCAGATATGTATTCTATATTCATGTGCTCGAAAAAGCATGAATCAAATAAAGAATTTTATTTGATTTAGGACAGCAATAACGATTTTTTCTCGGTCTACAGTAATTGTTTTCGGTTGGAATTGGTATGCACCTTGAATTATGGACCACCATGCAATATCTAATCATGACGAGGCATGGGAAGTCTGCGTTTGTAAGCTAATATGGCTACCGTATGCTGTAGCACAATCCGATTCAACCGCAATGTCGATTTGCAAAAATAAAACGAAAGGTATAGACGGCGCCGCCGCCATGGTGTGGTGATGGCCAGATATCGATATATATATATATCGACATCTTAGATATAAAATCGATGTTAGTTCATATCGCATGAGCTGCCATACTGTGATAAATTTTTGGCTGCCTTAATTTTAGTTGTATTTTTTTATATAACAAAGTTAGTTAAAATACGAGTGTAATAAATTAAAAAAATACTTAGTGTGAAAAACAGTAATAAAATTTCAAATGATAACTCCTTTAATAATTTGGAAATACATATTATTTTCATATTTATGTGAAATCAATATGACCATTTCAAAAATAACAAAATACAAAATCAATCAAAAGACAAACGATAGGAGCAAAGTAACAAAATAGCTTGTAAAATATAAATAGCAAATAAAAAGATTGACCAAAAAATTTACGCATAATTTTAACACATTCCGCCGTTACGCTACGTGAAAATCATTATAGCTATTCCACATTTAATAAAAACATATCGATGAAACAATACATCACTACCTCGCTGAGTAATTTTGCACAAAGTTATCATTTGTCTACTTGACTAAACTGAATTACATTATTTTTAATGCAGCTTAATGACGGTGGAAATAATTGAATTCATTTCGTCGGCGGCTTCTGTATCAATATTATTGGGAATATATAAGAATATTATTTAGGACTTTTGAAAATTGAGAAGTCACCTTCCTTCTTCATAATCCGAATTAATAATAGTGGTTTAAATATGAAATTGTCGTTTTAAGGTACTGGCCACTTTGAATTAATATTTAAAATCATGGTGAGATATACAAAAATAAAATTTTTTACAACATAAAAACTATATTCTTAATTTTAAAAAAATTACATTTCATTATTTGACATCAAAAATTATAGTAATATTTGAATACGAGTTAAGACGTGGAAAAAAAGCGGCAGAAACATCTCCAATATCAATGCTGGGTTCGGAGAGGATATGGCTAATGAACGCACTGTGCGTTTTTGGTTCAACCGATAACCGACCTTCCTTAACGGAAAGGAAACTTCGATGAGAAGAATGAACCACGTTGAGGATCTGCTACTAATGTATATCTCCTTCTTCTTCCTAGCTTTATTCCCAAATTTATTTGGTTCGGTTACAAATCCAACCAAATGTTACCTGGATAGCAGTTGTTACACAAAGCGACCGACATCTGACACCTGCATCCTAAAGGAATAAGCTGAGTTCGAAGAATTAATTAGTTGTTAGGATATTTGAAGGCAATACCTTTAATGGCTGTCAAACGTGTTATTCACAACCGATATTTTTATATGCCCATCCGACGCATGGATCATCTTAATTTTTAGCCAGTTGTAGATCACCCCGTATTGCCCTAACCCAAGTAAGAAACAAAAATACAAAGTCATTGTCATCTTGTGAGATTATAGAACCTACGACCTCTGCTTTGTATTTTTTATTATTTTGATTCCCTTATTCTATCCTGTCCTAAAAATATTATAAATTATTTACCGAATTCTACTCAACTTTCTTCTTTCTAATATCCTTATTAATATAATAGATGTTAAAGCTTGCGAGGATGAACGGCTATTTATTAATATTTTAAACAAAAACGCCACTCTGTTATAAACGAATGAACTATTTAGCGACTTATTTAATATTTTATAACAGTTCAAAAGCACCGCCATACAACTGTATACAGCCTTATAAAATGAATTGTAAACAGAGGAATGGCCGCAGGTAATGTTTATATTAATAATGCCGTTAGTGTATTAAGATATAAGCAATTTTCACCTTTATCGCGACTGAATAAGATGTACGGTCAAATTTTCGGAGTTAAAAAGAGTCGTTTGTCATGACAGTAAAGCAATTATGAGATTTTTACAGCCGCCTTTGAGATGCCGGCGCATTGTTGCTAAAATCCACCGATGTTTGGTATTCGTTAGGTCCCGGGTTCGATTTTATTACCGCTTAATGCGTCCAGTATCCCGTTAGGCGAATTCGTTTAGGGGCCCAATAAAGTCTTTTACGTAGAAGCTAATTTTAGAGTTTTACTAGAACACCTCAGGAATGTCACTTGGTCACCGTTATAAAATATCTCTATAGATTTGTAGAACAAACCAGTTCTAGTATTTTGGACACAATTTATTGGTCAATTTTAAAACTTGGCATAAACAAAAATTTACATTTTTTTCTCAAAGATAAAAACAATACCTTTTATAGAAATAAACTATATTTACTTTGTAATCTTGCCAAATACCATAGATAATTTAAATGCTTATTTGAGCACAAAAACATTCACGTTCGTTTCCTTGATTAAAGTTAATTTATCAAACAGAACGTAAGCAATAAAACTGTTAATGTATCAATACCACAGTCTAAAGTAAATCCCCAGCTGTCGTATTTAAACGAAAACCGAATTACATCAATACAAACCACAGCAATCAATTAGGCGTAAATTCAATCCATTTAACAAAGAATCGTAGGTGGATTGTCGCAAAAGCGCGGGTGGTTTTCGCGCCTAAATCTGACAGATCCGCCATTTTTAATTGTGCGCGTCACAATCGAGGGGTCGAGCGGTAATAGGCAGTATCTTGTCAATTGGGCTTAAACTGATTTTGTTTTTATTGCATCGCGACTCCCCGTAGTGATATTTATCTTCATTAGATCGTCGGTGACTAGTGGATACGGATTTTATTATGAAAATTGGCTTAGGGGAGGGCGCCTAGGGATGACACCGTGTAATTGGCATCGTATCGGATAATTGTTCCACGAATGTTTTGTACGAGTGTGTAGATTGTTTCAATTCCATCGAGAGAGCCATGTTCCACTAGTAATTGTTTAGTATTTTTAATTATTCTTCTTTACATGCTTTGTCTACTCACCAATGATAGTCGATAGTGAGTAAACAGATTTGATTAGCAA
The DNA here is from genome assembly GCA_018247855.1 of Graphium androcles. Lineage (NCBI taxonomy): Eukaryota > Metazoa > Arthropoda > Insecta > Lepidoptera > Papilionidae > Graphium > Graphium androcles. The sequence continues at coordinate 4,825 of DWHK01000956.1, forward strand.
AGTGTAACCGTGATCGGAATAAAGCAAAGGACTATATGAGGGAAACGTTGTTACTTGAATGATTAAAGTAATTAATTCTTTGTAACTATAATAAAAAACTTATATTTATTAAAAATGATTAAATGTATTAATTTAAGTTACAACGCGACAATACAGATTATTTGCCTTCATTAAATTTGTTATTATTCCCGATTTTCTTATTAAAACCTTATCTTTTGTGTTATTGTCATTGCATTGTAGCCAAGAATGATGCGTGTGCCAGCGTTCATATCTCTCGTAGGATGGTCACGGTTGCGCCAACGTTTAGCAATAAAAATAACTGCAATATAATCGGTATGATACCGGATCTACAATCAATGGACATCGGGCATAGGGTGGGGCCGGGACAATTACCGACGCGTGCGGGTGAAACCGATTCTCGATAATTCTATTGAATGGCTGATCGCTTCCGAGCTATTACGAGGGCAATTCGGTCAGTTGCAAATTAAGCGCAGTCAGCATTAATTAACAGTTTAGCTCGTGCGATCTGCGTTTATGTTTGTATGTGGTGTAAGGATTTATTGATTATGTTTGTCTTGTTTTAATGCAGATTTTTTGTTTATCAATAATTTATTAGTTATATTAATTTCTTTATAAAAGCTGATGATCCAATTTTAGTTCGTACCGTAATGCTTTTTGCACTGTGTTTTAGCGGCAAAAGGGCTCGTTAACCAATGAAAAATAATCTGCTATCGCATACTTTGGGTTAGTTGATTAAATGATTACGTTTCTTGTTGGTTTTACCAAAAATTCGAATCAGTTCTCTACCAATTATCGAGAGTGCAAAGTTCTTAGTACCCGAGAGAGCCCAGTATCACTCGTTAGTGAGTGATTCGAGCTAGGCGTTCGGAAACATGTGCTAAATGGCGAAACACGTCTTTGTTTCATAACGTTTCAATAATGTGTAGTCATCTGTTGATTTCCGAACGTTTCGAGGTGCATATCGACGTAAGGGCATTGAAAGCTGTACGTAAACTGAGTAAAAATTATGTTTTTATTTTATTAGAATTTCGAAATAGTATAAGATAAAAAGATAGTGCAAAATAATGATTGTTCTTAATGGAGTCTATAAGAGGACAATAGTTAAAATTGGACTAATTTTTATCGATATCGCCTTCGATCTAATTTTCCAAAATAAACATTAATTTTTATATAAAATCGATTAAAAATTTTGCTGTCAATAAAAATTGTCCTTAATCGTTTTGACATTAAATACAATTTGAAACATTTGTCTACATACCCAAGAGATTTTTCGTCTTATGTAACATTGCCCTATTCGTTTTGACATTCGAAAAATTTTATATACATCCTTGGTTATTTTTTTTTTTGTTTTCCATCGCGTGTGTCCCTACCCTTACTCTGCCTTATGACTGTATCCGAACGTTTGCCTTTCGTATTAGCGGACGTTTTGAAACAAAGGCTACCGTCGGCCGGGGCCGTTTCGAAACGACGGACGACACGAACCTCTAAGTGCTCTCCGTAGACTATGCTCATTGCGTTTTAGAATAACGACACTAATATCTACATGAGATAGAATTATAGTGAAACCAGATATAAAGAAAACAAAAAGTATAAAATATTTTTTTATTTTTTTCTTTTAAAGAGAAAAAAAAACCATTTCGTATGATGTCAATTCAAATTCTAAAATAGAAATCGGTCATCTTGCAAATTTTTTATTGTATCTGTTGATTATCCAACTTAATCAATTTCCTATTTTGTTTGTGTAGCGTCGTGCCTCTGAAATGCCGATATTAGGTACTTAACATATTTGAATGACGGCAACTTAAGTGTAATTCGGTAGGAAAGCCGGTTGTAAACGCAATATGTCGGAAGCCTTTTAGACGGAAGCTCTTTTAATCTGTATTTCGTCTATGGCGTTTCCTTATTTTTTTCCGACAATCGGACACACGCCCGCGCAGCTGGTGACCCGATAGAATAAAAAAAAGCATGTTAACAAGCTACTGAATGGAAGGAAGCCGGGCTAGACTGTTGCAAATTGCTTTCAGAGTGTTCTGTCGCCACCCAGCATGGGAAGCTCTCAAGTGGTCGAGACGCCGGATCGCTTAAGAACAAAAAATTGTTCACTTAGTACTTCGTACACACATCTCTCTGATACTGCAAAGATCATTTGAAAGTTGTCTCATGATTTTTGTGTTTTAAATATGTTTTTAATCGCAATAAAATACTATAGTATTTTATTGTAGTTTACGGTCATATTTATGTTCACGATATCGGTAATTTTTATATATTTCGTTCACTTTCTTATAATAGAAAGCTTATGTAGTTAGCCGGAAACAAAAAAAAATCAACTAACAATGTCTTAATCATGCCGCCATTAAAGCCATAGACAATAGAAGCGAGTTGAAAGCGTTTCGATATTGCATTTAATGGGCAGTGTAAACATCGGCCCGCGTTCGCCGCCCTTTTTAAATTTAAAACCACTTCAGCGACTAATCAGATTTGTAAAGTCGATGTTTTACCGCCGCCGCTTTTAGGTTCCTTAAATGTAGGAAGAAAAACGTTCTATATTTTTTCGAGAAAGTTTCAACAATTATAATTACAATGATCATACATGGATACAGGTAGTCTTTTGATTTTGTAAATCTTTTTCGTAATATGTTTAAAAAATTCTTTATTTTAAATATAAATCCGCACTGGCCACTGCTGCCGTAATATCCTTTTCAATCTATTGACACGTTCGATTTTTGAATCGATGCCGTGAAATTTAAAAAGCTGTAAATGAATCCGACTCGCGCTTGACGTGGCCCTTTTTAAATCGAGAAGTGAGAGACAGAGACCGGAAAGTTTCGGTTCTCTTTGTATCGAAAGCTATAATGGGCGGGGGAAATAATGCGCGATGAAACGCGCCGCATGGGAAAATATTTAATTAGACAATAGCTTATTTGTGTTTGTCTTGTGTTAATGTACTCCTTTTGGAACGCTGGGCGCGTACAATTAGCACCTGCGGCCCGACTGACTTCGGGAACGCAGGCCCGTACCGTTTTACGACAAGTCAATCTGAAACACAACGCAATTAGTCCCTCTTGTGTTTCCGAAAGCGGTCACGAAACGCTGACCGTATCACGGCGGTGTATTTTTATCACGCTTTTATTGTGTGACCAGCGTGTGCGTAACTAAAAATATGACGTGAACCTTTCCCTTCAATTACAAAAGTTCAAAATCAAACGTTCGAATGAAAATTTGCACACACAAGAATTCTGACATTCTTTTGATATTTTGATTATTTTATTATGACATATTCGATAATTTTTATTCGGAAAGAATAATGACGTTATTCGACGTATAAACATAATTATTATACTGGCAATATTTAATTGTAAGATTGTATTAAAGAAAAAGAGAGATCAAAGTATATTACTGTTTTTGAGACAAGTGAAATAATAGGGCTATTGATATATACCGAAAAGATTGTTTCATTCTATTTTAGGTAAAACAATATGATCGACTTAAGAACTTATTGTTTTTTTATATTAAAAAGTTATTATCTGTAAGCTGCGCGCGGCTCTCTTTATTTAGGAGTACAAGTAGCTAATGTAAGACAAAGCGGTAATGAAGATAAACTGATGCTTAAATCGAAAAGGCTGCCGCTTGAAGAGCATACTTAGTTATAACTCTTTAACCGAGCAGTTACTTGAGAGATAGACGACGGTTCTAAATGGTTATAAGGAGTCGGCTAAATTTAAAATATTTTTTAAACGATATGACGTAAACCGATTAGGGATAAGCCCTAATGAGTATAGAATTACTTGAAAATAATTTAGATTTTGCTATCTAATATGTAATATGTCATTTCTAAATTATTATAACGTTGTATACATTATACAGTAAAAAACCAACAAAAATACATGAAAAGTTTCATGGGATAGTGATGAGTAGAGGCCTGATGTTGTTAAATATTAAACAACAATTCTAAACGTATTCAAATATCCATCATTTAAAAACATTTTAAGGCACGCACAGTTAATGTTCATTAACATTTTATTACCTCAGTAGGTATATATACTATGACTTTTTTTATTGATGCTGTAATTTCCGCTTAGTAGAACCCGTTTGAAACGTGTTTAAAATCGCGACATGGAAAATATATTAAAACTAGTGTTTACATATAGCTTCGCTGGCGTTGCAATATATTTTATTTTCTATTATTTATCACAACCCCACACGACCCGAAAACCACCATTACACAAAATTATTTCAAATTTCTTGTTTTTTTTTTCTCTACGTAAAAATACAAAACAAAGTTTTAGATTTATAATATTAATAGGACATATATTATATGCATTATAAGCAGTAAGGCTTGCTTAAAATTAAAATATACATATATGGAATATTAAAATGTACATGGTGTAATGAATTTATTTCTTTGTTCGCAGAATCGCTGAGCCCGCAGTCTGAACAGATAACAAATTCTAACACAGCTCCAGACCCTAACATAAGGTAGGCTTTCCCCTGAGCATTTCATTCACTCCTTCTTTCTTTTTAATTCAACTTTAAAAAATTAGAGCAGGTACATTATTACCAAAAATAGGGGACCTTATTCCATTTAAACTATTTCATTTTGATATACCATACTAATGAGTTTCTCTTTCTTTAATAGGAGATACCGCACAGCTTTCACAAGAGAGCAATTGGCGAGATTGGAAAAAGAGTTTATGAAGGAGAACTATGTCTCTAGACCAAGAAGATGTGAATTGGCCGCTCAGCTGCAATTACCCGAATCCACTATTAAGGTGCGTTGAGTTCTTTAACATCAAAAACATTTAACAAACACTAATAAATACCAGCATACACGACTGTATCACTTTTAATCTTAATGAGTAATGACATCTCGAAGCTACTAAAATACCACACACGAAGCGGAAAACACAATAAAATTATTACATTTAATAAGAATCAGATCTTCTAAAATTATAATTATTAGATTGTTTTAATAAAAAATATTAATAACTTTAGCTACAATGGCATAATTCACACAAGGTTGTTAATAACAGGTATTTGTGCCGTTTCCGATCGATGTTGTGACACTTGTGACATTTCAACTGTCACTTTTGACATTTATTAGTTTTCATTTGTGAATGCTGTTGTTTCTTCATTCACGCTATTCAGTCCACCCACGTGGTGACCCGAATAATATCGACCTCTTCGTCCAATTATAACTTACGCACGAGGGCATTTTCGTAACACGTAGACATTCACTTGACATGTGTCATTTCATATAAATAAAACGTTCTGTAGGGCAATTGTCGTATAAATATAGGTTGAAACTGATCTTAGTAGTTGATTTACAAATTTGCTTAATATATTTCTGTTGAAATACTGTTGTTCGAAGTGATCCGATAATGATGTAAACGCCTTGAAAATGATACTTCAATTAGAGACACAATAATTTCCATCACGAACACTTTATAGCACGCCGCTAATTCGCAGAAATCACGTTACCAATGTGTGAATATTGACGAAACAAAAAAAACTATTTAGAATATAAGAATATCTCTCCACGCGCTGGTCTGTGGGTTAGGACGTCACAAAGTTTTTTTAAGCTCAGTGCACGAGTAAAAAATGTACCATGGTTTCGAAACGCAAGTGTACGAGCGTTAATTGAAACGTTTTCTTAATAAATCTAATTACGTGGGAATAAAGCGTTCTATTCCATGCTAATTTAAATTTGAATTTTCAATTCGCGCGTAAAGCGTGTTGTCCGGTCATAATCTCAATTATCACTTCGATTTAAAAAAGGAACCAACAAACGGTCCGACGGAGAGAAAAAAGAACACGTGTTTATATTGCTCCATTCGAATTTTACATTCACGCTAATTTGTCGATGCACATTAATAAAAGAAACCGGCCGAATTATTCAGTAGCTGTAGAACTCTAATGAACATTAATACCGAAAAGAACCGAAACCCTCTAGGCCATAAAACGCCTATCATTAGTGGACGTGTATATGAAAAGACTTCATCGCTTGTCTATGGGCTTGCATCTGTTTTACGGCGCGATTATACCAATTAAAAACTATTAAATTAACCCCGCGGCTACCATTTGATGCGTTGTAAAAGAGGGATTTCGGTATTTCGTGTGTTTGTTTATTGTGATGATTGTTTATTGCGCCAATAAACCCGCGATAACACGGGCGGACGTAGAAATTTCACTAATGCAGCTTTCTCTGTGTATCGACTTACCGAATTTGAAAGTTGCAGTCTGCAACAACGTTTGTGAATATATATGCTACTGGAATTTTATAAATGTAATTTTATATTTTGTTAAGTATTTCTATGATCATTTAATTATATTTCATTAATAAAAGTTAATAGTGGCCATCAACACAAAATTTTGTTTTACAAATATACAACCACCTAAATTATGCTCCTGCAAATGAAAGTCCGCCATTTTCCGCGAGAGGCGGTGCAAAATTCCCGCCAATTTACACGTCATTCGCCACCTCGGCGAACAAAAGGCATTTTAAGACGCTTAAAGGGAAACTTTGTTTGCGTACTTTGTTGTGTTTCTTCGGGACGGCCATTATGCCGCGTTAATGATTCCGAGATGGCTTTAAATGTTTCTCTCTGCGCGCTGAATATTTTATTGCCGGCAGCTGTTTTTTTAAATTATTCAATTAATTAGCGATGGTGTGCGAAAACGCGTTGTTGGATTATACGCATTTATATGAGTGGAATATGATTATACAGAATATTAATCGGTTTCATAGTTTGCTCAGCATAATAAAATGTCGAAACACGACAACTATTAATGATTTGCGTAGTTTTAAAGTTACTTTGGACTATAGAGTATCGTCATAATATTGAATGACAATACTCTATAGTCTGTTTTTAGAAAGTAGCTTTTGCACATTTGCGCCGCGTTCCATGAGTAGTTGACAAAGCTGTTTTTTGTCTTTTGCGAAATATTTTTTTTTATTAATCACGAAGTTGCTAGACTAGATCTTATCTGATATATCAAATGGGCCGATGGCATTAGTTTTAGTGTACACTCTACCTCAGCTCCACACGTATCACTTCCTCTATTTCTAAAGATGCCTTAACTAATGATTCTCTTCTTTGTCTGCAGGTATGGTTCCAAAATAGGCGCATGAAAGACAAGCGTCAGCGCATCGCCGTAGCGTGGCCGTACGCTGCTGTATACAGCGACCCTGCGTTCGCTGCCTCAATACTTCAGGCCGCTGCCTCTTCAGTTGGCTTACCATACGGTTATCCGTCTCCAGCTTTACTCCCCCCGTTCCATAATCCCCAACTTCTCCCAGCCGGCTACCCTTACCCTTACCCACCTTACCCCAGATATCCC
>DWHK01000957.1:0-12181 GCA_018247855.1 Graphium androcles
TTAGGTTAGGTTAGGTTAGGTTAGGTTAGGTTAGGTTAGGTAAGGTTAGGTAAGGATAGGTAAGGTAAGTTAAGGGAAGGTTAGGGTAGTTTAGATTAGGTTTGGGTAGGTAACGATAGATTGGCTTGCGACGGGTGACGGTGGTGAGGGGTGGGGGAGGGGGGCCCGCACACCCCTGTCACAGATACAAATCGCGCGGATTTACGCGCACTCGAGCCCCACTGGAATTTATCCGACGCTTCTATTTACGTATCCTTTTATTTGTTTCGCTCCTATTAGTCCCGATAGAGAATTTTTATGTTTGCATGCCTCCGGCGCCTGCCCTCGTAAAGCGGCGACTTGTGAACGCTTTAGAGCTACGATAACGCAATTTTCAAGCGAGCGATATCGCATTTCATCCGATTACCGGGCAATAACTTATCGTCTGAATGCTGTGAATATTTTCGTTTGCATTTTCAAGGCTCAGCGTTACTAATTACCGCCGTTTGTTGTCCCGAATCCAGGTGCGTTGACGGGAGTAATCCCCTCCCGGCCGGGTCAGGTAATGAGTCAAGCTTACGGGCGCGCTACGTGAACTATCGATGGTGCTTACGCTGCGATACGTAGCTGACAGGCAATATGAGCAATTATTTAGTTGAGCATGATATTAATTCAAATATCAAATTATTAAATGCATGCTAGCACACAACCTTTATTAATATTAATGGCTAAAATTAATATCACAACAAAAAATTTAGATTGAAAATAATAACGTCGTAGACTTCATCCCAACAAAATCAATCAGAGTTCAGCAGCTACCTAGACTGACATTTGCTGTGACTTTGGCGATGATAGCACATTGGCATTTATTTACAGCGCTCAAGGGAGAGGATCAGCGGGATTCTGCCGAACAAACATTTAAATTAATGTAATAAAGAGGCGTGAAATGCACGGCTCACGCGGATCGAGGGATTAGCAGGGCTGTAGCACGTAGCCGCTGGGATTTGGCCGCGGTTTAGAGGCTTTAATACACGCTCTCGTCAAGATTTACCGCGTCTCGATTATTTATGATTTATAAAAATATTATTACGTTAGAATTTGTTACCAAAATATGAGATAGTTTTCTCGTTGCACTAGATAAACACAAATTATGTCAATATGTGAACTGCTTCAATTCATCAAATTCAACAAATTTCATTGATTTCCGAATGAGTTAATTTCTGATAACATACGATCCGTTACTTGGAATTTAAATGTAATTAAGTAATATTTTACTGCTTAAAATTCATACAATGAGACACTAACGTGTTCACGTCAAAAATAGATGACAAATACAAAAAAAAAATTAACTTTTTTTACTTAATTCTACAATTACGATGTGCAGTTTATTAAACAAATATTTTGCTAAGAATGCTACAACTTATTACAGTAAAGGTGTTCCTTAACAGTGTTGTTCCATCCGAAATCTATGATTCCAATGAGTTAACGGATCGAAATCGGCTAATTACGTTTGCGCCGTTATAAATCGAGCCGCTGTCACCGTGGCTTAACTGCCGGTTAAGCCAACCCGATAATGGGGTTAACGCGTCCACACCACTTAAAACTCCGCTCCTGTGTTATTTTGCGCTGCCCCATCCCTGGTTATAGTTTCGGACAGTCAATTTATGAATGTATGTTATAAACATAGTTAACTCATATTTGTTAGTTACGTTATAGAGCTTTAAGTAAAGTAAGTAAAGTAACAGCCTATTTTGAAATCGACCCACTGCTGGTCAAAGGCCTCCTCTAGACAGAAGGTTAGGGCTTAGGGTATAGTCCGCCACGCGGCCCCAGTGCGGATTGGCGGACTTCACACATCTTAGAAATATTTTTATTATTTTTTAAGGTATGCAGGTTTCCTCACGATGTTTTCCTTCACCGTTGAGCACGTGGTATAGAGCTTTATAAGAAATGATTCGCTTGATATAATTAATAACGTCGTAACGTGGTAATGAATGAAAATGATGTAGCTTGTATTTTATATATAGCGCAAATAAATTTCTGATTTCTATTTCGTTTTAACGTTTTAATTTTTATATTTACTTTGTTTTTTAATTAAACTATGATTCTCACCAGGGTGATTTATATTCTAAAAAAATATATAATACTCAAAATTTAACCATCGCAGTATAATTATTAACTAGTCCAAGTGTTAAGTAATATTGTTTTTGCAGCAGGTAACACATGTCTCGGGTGTGAAGCGCATAAAGAACTATTCCATTATTATCGAAGTTCGCCGGCGCGCGGCCCACATACGTGATCTGCCAAAAATATTACATTCTCATAACAAATGCTTTTTACGCACAACAATATAAGATTATTACATTACGTAGCAGAAATATTCACGCATTATTGATATAAAATAATTTGTTTAAAATATTTACAGGTACAAATTACAAATTTACAAAAACGTCCGATGTTATCAAGGCTTGTGAATAATAACTAAGAACATTCACGAAAATACAAAAATTTCCTAACAAAAAAACCTTATCAAAATCCATTCGTCTGTTTAGGAGCTACGATGCGACAGATACACAAACTTATAACACCTCTCTTTTAGCCTCGAGGGCTAAAATAGAGTTACGTATTTCTAACAATATTTTTAATACTATACCTTAAATGAAAGTCGTATATTTTAATCGCTGCCATTAAGCAAATGCTCCGATGAATTCCACGTCGAACGGAATAACATACATCATACCGGTCCCATATGTTTCGGGGGTCAAATAAAACATCCCAATCACGTCGACTCTCATGTTTTACAAACCGATACGACGTGGGCTTTGCGCGGTAAGTGCAAACGACCAATGAAAAAGAAAACTTATTACTCGGAACAAAAGGTTTATTATTATTTGGTTGAGTAGCGTCCGCTAGACATGACAATGCAATCAGCGGTGACCGGGCAGGATTTGGTTCATACATGAGCGGATTTGCAGGATGAATAAGTTTCGACCCCACAAAATAACACAGAGGTCTTACGCGCAACGTTACGCATTTCAAAAGTCCCTTTGCAAACTCCTTCATCCTTTGTCGAGGAACGCATGGAAATGTAATAAACGAAAATGTTTATACATTTCATCGATTGATTCCTAAATATACAAATATGGGATGGCAAAAACTATATATCTTTGTGTAATACAAATAACTCTAAAATAAATTTGTGCTATTTCAAATATTATTAAATAGTTTTGTTAGTAAGTTAAAATGCAAAAGATAGTCTTCAAGATAAATATTCTATTACGAATGATCAGGGTAGGGTTCCTTCAGAGTTCATAATGGCTATATATAAAAAAGTAAAGCTGTATAAAAAAAATCTTCCTGACCGTATTTCGGCCATAGCGGCCAATGTTATCATAGATTATCCAGCTGCGCTGAAGATATATAGAGCACAAATGTATGCGCAGCCACAGGTGAATTTTCTCGACCGACTTTATGCCCATTCGATGCATGGATCATCTTAATTCGAACCCACGACTTCCGTTTATAAAGGGCCTCTCCCTATGTATACTAGTTTTAATTATTTTATCAACGTAAATGGTTTTCCTAAAATAAATACACGTAAATATCCGTGCCATAGGCATTACGAATACCAAATCTTCATTAAATTGAAAATATAGTGTTCTTCAATAAAATCTTTGAAGCAAAATGTTGTCAAGTTAATGAACACAAATCAGATTAGCTTGTTTGTTTTTTTCCTGACCCTAATTAATGATTATACGAAGAAACGATGTTATTTGTAAATTCGAAATACGATACGGAAAATAAATACAAGTCAATAGCCCTTTCGTTCTAAGAAAAATAAAATCTAATCTTATATTCTACAACGCTCAGGTCTATACAAAAGTTATTTAAAAGATTTAAATTTCAATCTTTTGCAAGGTTTAGAAAGTATCAATATTTCAATATGACGTATACAAATATTTGGATCAAGTCATAGATATACTAGATAAAGCCAAACATACATAAGCATTCGATTTTTTTTTATGTTTAAAAGAAAAAAGTCCATCTATATTGAATGTGGACACACATATTGGCCACTTACGGGTCATTGTTGCGTGTAGCGTGTGGTTATGAAATAGGCTTTTGTATGCTTTCGAAGTGGAGCGCGCCGGATGTTGTCTCCGACCGGAGATCGGGGCTGAAAACGATGGTAAACCGCGACTTTGCTTCAGAATGGGCTTTTTGATTGTCCGTAGAGGGCGCATGCGGGCGTAGCTGCTACGCCGCTGCGGCGACTGATTAATGCCGCCGATCTAATATTCTGACAGGTGCGGTCGCGCCGCTTGCTGACGCCCGTAGCGCCGTAGTGCCGTAGCGCTACGTATCACGGAGACTGGAGAAAGCTTTCTATTTTAATCCGTCAATATTAGCCAATGTAGTGAATATAAAGTGAGGAAAATAACAATTTTTCCATTCATCTTCTTGACCATTAACCCAAAAGTTATTTAGATAACGTTTACTTACTATATTGTTGTTTCACATTTTCCTTGCTTATTTATCATTTGATCCTTTTAAATATTCAATTTTACTGAATAGTATTCCCTTCTGTATAGTGTGAAAGGAGTCCATAATGCTCATCATTTTTGTTTTTGCAAGATAAGTATTACCATTACAAACAAATAAGCCTACGTTCTGCATTCATCAGAAAAGATCAACCACATACGACCCTTGACAACGAAGGAGTCTCCATTAAAACTTGGTCGTACCCAACATCGTCAGCGTTGTCATTAGTTGCGTTCTATCAAAATCCTTACGTTCACGTTCCCCAATAAATAACATATTCGCGAGTCTGACAGCTGTTACTAATCCGCCCGCCCCGCGTCCTCTACGCCAGTGGCCCTAGCGCCGAACTAAAATTCGCTCTCCCGCGAAACTTTGCAAACACCATTAAGTCAATCTGGTCGTTTTATAGATGTTAGCCCGATATTAACCGCGGCACGCACCCGCCTTCACGACCGATGACTTGACACAACTTCTTACACGACGTAATGAAAGTGGCTTACTCTTTACCCTGTGTTCTGAACCTGAGGGTAATTAAATTTATGTAAAATTGGTACTGGGTAACTATATTCTTTAAAAATAATTAAAAAGTGTAAAATTAACATTCCCAATATCTTTCTATACAAAAGTTCCGTGTTACGATGATTGTATGTCCGTTATGGACTCTAAAAGTACTAGGCAAATTAATGAAACTCTTGTTCAACTTAAAAATTAAGTTGTCCAACTTAGAGATTAGGATAAAAAAAATTGAACATAAGATTGAAATGCAACGGAGTAGGAAAAGGTCTGTTCGGTCAGCTATTTATAATTTAACTTTATAAGTAAATAGGACGATTTTAATGAGGCAGGAAAAAGAAAAAAGTTTTTGTTCTTTATAAGTAAATATGAATTAAAACAAAATCCTTCTTGATAATTTTTTGGTTCAAACTTTATCTGCAACAATAGACTCAAGCAATATTGTTCGAATATGCATAGTTATGTTTACGTCAGACTCTTTAACATTACGACTATTTTCTACTGATGATGATATTTTGAAAAAAGAAGATGTATCCATAAAAGCGGTGTTTCTAAGTCAGAAATAATGTAAATTTTTACAATTATGAACTCTACTCTTTCTGGATAAAGATGATTCGGAATGCTTTGTTATAGGTTGTATTTTATATTAATATGTTGATATCATTTGTTACCACTTATTCAAAGAGTGGTTTCAACTTTAATAGCATTGGACCACAAAAATAAAATCGTCTGAATGTAGACCATGATATAAGATGCCCCTTTCCTAATCGAAGTTAATATTAAAAATGTTGTAAATTCAAAATAATATAAAACTTAACACTAACAAATAACAATATTAAAATTGTAAACGTGAAATTGATTTGAAGTTAGTTTCTCTAACCGGTCTTAGGTTACCTAGGGGTAACAATATTGAAACAGTTGGGAACCACAGCTCCATATATTATATATACTCAATATTTCTATAATGACAAACAAAATACCTTGTGTTTTAATGAGTTTCTTGTTTATTTTTTTATTCTTTTTTGGGGGGAAACTATAAATACCGATTTTTTTTATTTTAGTTGATTGGTATTGAAAATTTTAACAAATTGTTTTACCTCATGTGAATTGATGTCTAACACAATTTAATTACCACGCTGTCCGTACTGTGACAATTATATTGTTTACGTCTAAGATAGAGTGCTCGTGTGTTCTGAGTCACCAGACGAGTGGTCTTTGTATCACTTACTGGTTACTTTACAGATTACGTGGGTCCATTCAGGTGATAGCGGAAGCTGTCGGTGATATAAATATTAAGTTTTATTCGTATATAAAAGCAAAATATATGTGTATGTGAGCATTCATGATTGTGTTATTCTTTTATTAATGAAAATTGTTCAATGAATAACTCTTCAGTTTCTTTGACTTTAGAAAAAGAATCCTAAGTTTGTCAAAAGATTAACAGCATTATTATTATATTAAAAAAAATTGTATAATTAAAATGTCCCAGTTGACATCCCAAGGAATAAGTAAAGAAGGACAGATCAATATGTATCGTATGCACGTTATCATTGTGTTTCGAATATTCTAAGCTATGATTTTAATATATAAAGGTATAAAATAACATTACAGAAAGTTCAATTTTAATTAGCAGGTCTGCTGCTCTCATTTTAATACCGTTTAGGGTGAGCCTGATAAATTACAAAGGGGTGTCCAATGGATGCTTGATTTGCAGGGACTATTTATTGGCTAAATCGTTAGACTTTGAGAGGAATTTCAGTTTTCATAATTTCATTTTATTTTAATTATAGATTTATCTTAATCAACATGCTCGAAGTAAAATATTAAAATTTATAAAAACTTTTTTTTTTAAAATATTCTTTATGTATAGTCGATACATAAAGAAAGTATTTACATCTTTAAATGTATCGGTAAGCTTTTTAATATCATATGCATAACGAATTTCCTAACTGAAAAAAAGTTATTTTTATTTTATTTCGGGCGTCTCAGATAGCATTTCCTATTCTTTACGCGGATCGCTCGTCAACATCCAACTTATTTACGAGATTCGCACCCTAACGATCTGAGAACGTGTGCAATGATATAGAAAAAATATCATTTTTATTTATTTTCACGATCAAATTGCATTTTCTTACTTTATAACTAAGATATTAATTTTTAAAATGACGTATACATACCGTACTTTTTAATATTGCACTATGAGATATAAACGGGAAAAAGAAATCCGGTGAAATCTTAAATTCCTTATCATATTTATGCTATGATCTTAATAAGTACTACTAATAAAAAAAATTTAAAAGATGCGATAAAAATATTTAAAGCGAGCACAATCATCACAACTAAATTTCGTAGAAGCAACGTCGTATAACAACCGTAGCGGTCGTAGCTCGTAGCCCCAACGCCCGCACCAGCTGCGTACAAATTGCTTAGACTCGATAATGGCGTTTTCAATTTGCGTGGATTTGCAACGCGAAATCCGTGCAGTTGTGGGCGCTTAGTGAATATTTTTACTTTTAAATCTTGTTTCGATATTTTCCTACACCATATAGAACATAAACGCACCGTTTCATTTTAAGATTTAGGCCGAACAGTTTGCCGGATTCATTTTCTTGTAATTTTTATAACGAATATCTGATATAATAATTTCGTTGCGAACACAAATATTTGCAACAAAGTCAAACGACATGTTAACCGGCACGCTCGGGGGCCGCTGAAAACCGCTTCCCGCGTAAAACACGGCGACACGGATAATCCCGGCACGACATAACAGAGATTGTATTACGGCAATAACTCCGCTTCGGAGCCCGATAAACGGGAGCTTAATCCCGCCAAGACTTTTTCACACGTCCCCAAAGATGCGGGCGGCCGTGCCGTCGGGAAAACTAATAAAGAAACCATCTTGCAGACGGCTGAAGCGTGAAATGTATTTTTTATATAATTTACCGCAGATTGATTGCGGGACGGCACCTGGAACCGTTTGTGTATAAATGTATTTATCGTTTAACCAACGACTAAAGAAAAGATTCGAAGATAATATTCGACTGTACGTATCTTTTTAAATACGTCACAGATTTCTCCGCCAATCGTGGAATGATTTTTTTAAATTAGTAGGAACATACTCTCAGACTAATCATAAAACTTTCATGAAAATTGCTTAAAGATATGTTTAGATCTTTTTCAATACAAAATAAATGGGGGAAAATGTGACACGAAAGTTTCCTTATAAGGTAATTTTCAAAGCAGCTTTCTCAATTTTCTTTAAAAATAATACTCGTTAATTATGGAGAGGTTTTGCAATCATTCGATATTGTAGATAGTGGTTCGTTATAGATACGTTATAGATACATACCATTTGTGCCGGTGACAGCGTAGATGTGAGTGCGTGTAATTTGTGAACGCGTATATGGGTAAAATTACAATGTCAGAGTTGTAAATAGGCGGGCGACGTGTCGGCGTGACGGCGGACGGCGGTCACGCACTAATTATGCCGTCACGTGGCGCCCGCACAAAACACGTCGTCACGGCCAGGACTAGGTTCGGGTGGTGACGACAAATATCGATAATTACGCTAAAATAATTATTTATTTGCACGTAAATATCTCACGTCAGTTTTGATTTTTTTTCGTTCGATTGGGGGTCCTGTAATTCCTTCGTTAAGTCGTACTAGTTCGAATATATCAGTCAAGAGAAAATTTTAAAAAAATTACGGAACCTTATCTGCTGATAGAAATGCTTAACTTTTTGGAATAATTACACGCGCTTTCCAAAGTGTTTGCGGAATAGATCGAGAGTGAAACTAAATTAACAAAAAACATTATTTTAGAAAAGAGGAATTCAGCTTCTTCTTACTTTGTTTGCTATCTCCAAAACTATTTGTCGGAACAGATAAATTGTTATTGTATATGATAGCCACAATCAACACGCTACGACTCTTATTAGCCTAGCAGCAGAAGATGAGCACAGCTAGATTAATTTAATTTCAGCCATCGTGACAGGCGACCGTCACTTCTCTAACGCGTCGCGGTCAGCGCTGCCCTCTGATTCATACAGCTGCAAAAAGCGCAGCAAAACGCGATCACATCCCTGCGACATTCGACCGCAAACTGCATCCGACGCTCCCACCGCACTGTTGTACGAATGGCGGCAATTTATTTGGGAGGATTATTTCAATTACGTGTGTCATATGAACAACGCTACCGATTGTCTGGCCTACTAGTTTTTCGTTGCTTACCACTCTTAAATTTAACATGGATTGTTTACAATAATCGTAATAAACCAATATCATTTATCTGTATTCGGTAAAAACACCTAAATTGTTGCATTCACTAAATGGTCCAACAACAGCTCAGAGACTGCTGTATTGACGTGAACTGTATATTTTTAGTCTCTGCTCTTTGTTGCTTTTATTAATATTTGATAATTATTATTTTTAATTTTATTTATCTATCAATAATCTTTGAACGTTCATATCCTGTTTTAAAAACCATTACCGTTTTCCAATACTTTGGATCCTATTTCAGCCTGATCATAGGCTTTATTTTTCTAGTTAATATCTTATGCAACAGAAATTACAGCAGCAAGCTGTTAACTGTGATTTCATCTGAGAAGAGAAGATATCGTTTTGATCTTTATCCACCTCAAGGGTCTATACTTAATAGAACTGAAAGATGAAGGATAATTTTAGAGTTTACCCCCTGAAATGAAGCCGACGAAGTTATAAAACTTTTTGCTTTTCTAAAATATATTAGCGGATGCCCGGGGTGTGCTACTTACAAGTCCAATTATTTAAATAATTTTTTTTTTCTAAAAATGTCTTCGCTTTATTATTATTGCATTTCAAATGAAACCGATTTGGAGCACATCAGTTGGATAGTCCCAAAGTCTACAATAAACATACTTGGAATTTTAATTTCATATATATAGATAAATGGATTTCAAATAAATAAAGTAGCGCACACAGTGTTTAACTACTGTTGAAAAAGTAAAGGGAAACATTCTTCAGAAATTAAAATAAAAAATGTTCAATGCACTCAACTTTGTCTGTAGTATCGTTTTATTTCATTTCCAAACGATCCTCACAGAGAACGCAGGCGGGTAGGTAAAAGAGCAGCGCTAACACAATCATATTCTTTGGCCGCGACGGGGCTGGGGGAAACGCTTTGACTCTCACTTCAAATAGAATTACAGTTGGCGTGAAACGAGCTTCAAAACCTTTCCCGTTTACCCGATGAGACTGTGTCCTTTTTGTATGATTGTACTTGAACGCTGGTAATCACAGACGGGGCCACGTTTCGGTGCGGCGGTGTTTATTTTATTCTGCGCTTTAACTGTCTCTCTTGCTTGCGTCGAGTGGCTCGTTCGTGCAAAAGCCGGTTAATGCCTGAGGCAACGTTCCACACAGCCATATGACTGCATATGATAGTATCATATGCAGTCATCCTGTCTTGTTTGTGTAGCGTAATATTTTCACTGGCAGTTTATTCCTAAAGCTGGTACCTTACTACCCGTTTCCTTTGGGCTGATATTAGAATCTCATGACGTGTTATTGATAGAGATATAAGCATCTTATGAAAACTTATAAACCCATTAATAAAATAATTGTGTACATTATAATAAAGTGGTATTCAATATCTAGTGTACTTATGTGTTATAAATATTATAAATGTGAAAGTTTGTATATTTAAAACGGGTAAATGAATTTGGAAGAAATTTCACACACAAAGTGTTTTCGGATTATCGTATACAATGGATTTTGAGCAAATAAAAAAAATATAGTGAAACCGCGGGCTTACAGTTTAGTAAACAGTTAGTTTTCTATACAGATATTACAAATTTAAATATTATAAGGATTCTCTTATACATTTTTATGATGATATAATATTTAATTCACTAGCAATTGCCAACCGTGGTGTGTTGAAAAACTATACGAAAATTAAACATCGCACATTTATATCAAAGACTAAACGTTGCCTGCGGTTTTCCTCGCAATTTTAAGAGTGTTCTTTTTCGACGGCGAAATACTTTCGTAAAATACTTATACCTGAAACCAAGTTTGTTTTTTATTTTTCTCATATTTTAAGCAGCATATCAGTATGAGACATATACCAGATTTCAAGGTAGGCCTACACCAATACAACTGTGAAAATCGAATTAAATTTTTAGCAGTAAGTTTGGATGATGCGCGTTTAAACATACATACAGACAAAAAATCTAAAAAATGTAATATATAATTAATATAATACATAATATATCATTTTTTGGCTTCTATTGCAGTTGGAAAGATGGCTTATATTTTTTTTTAAATATCTTCCATGTATAGACATCAGCAAGTTACAATTTTATTAAATGTATAGAAATTAGGTACCGTTTGTTGTTTTCTGTGCCCCTGACGATATGTATGCAATATATAGTGACAATCGGACAAAACAAACAAATTAACAAATTTTATTTGTTCTTAGAGAAATTTTATTGCAAAATATGTTTTGTAAACCATTTTTAGTGTTTATTTCTATAAAACAACAATTATTCCTATATTTTTATTCGAATTGTTTGTGGTAATTTTTTTAGTTTTTAATATTTTTTTGTATTTATATTAAGTCGATGTCACAAGTTTATATGAATTTTTATTAAAAGTTATAAATACGTGTATATTTTTAAATAAAAAATGGAAATTAATTAATTAATTACCAGAACTGTTTTAAGCCCCTATTTGGAATACTTACTTACCATTAATGATAATGAAATAATATGAAAATAAATCACATCTGATGATAGTCAGTAGGTGACTCAACTAATAAATCAGGTATTCCATTGGTGTTCGGGATCACTCTAAAATAATATAAGAATGACGATGAAATAGAAGATTTCGTTACTTAAATAAAGTTTACATATATAATAAAGTTAACGCAAAATATAAAATAAATAAATGTGATAAGCATACTTTAAAATATAATTTTTCGTGAAAAAAAATTAACAATGTTATTGTAGTTGCAAATACAGTGATACTGTTATTAAATAACGATTAATAAAGACAATAAAAGTGATAGTCGAGAGCTGAAATATATTAAACAGATTCACAATAACATTTCTGAGACTTACGCGAATATTCGACATTTTAAATTAAACAACTTTACGGATTATATCGCGG
>DWHK01000958.1:0-12179 GCA_018247855.1 Graphium androcles
CGCACTGGGGCCGCGTGGCGGACTATGCCCTATGCCCTCTGTCTAGAGGAGGCCTTAGCCCAGTAGTGGGACAATTTAAAAAAATAGGCTATTACTACAAAGTTATTAAAACCTCAATAAGCAGCTATTTATAAATGCGTAATAAAATTTAATACGTGCACACCTATGAACGTACGCTTTCTACGCATCATTTCGATAAAGAAAACTGTTGACTCCACGACGAAACTCAAAACAATCCTTATTCATTCCGAAGCTTTACGATCCATAAACGATTAAGTTATTATGAATGGCACATCACATATTATTTATTGTTCACGGCGTCAAAAGAAACTTTAATGACAAACAACTTTCCATGCGTAGACACGCCCAAAAGCAATATAACATCGGCGCGTTTGAATATTGCAAATTTGATGCCGTCAATATTCACGATGAGGTCCAAATTTGAACTTTAAACAATATAGAAAAATTTGAGAAATAAGCAGAAGCTTATTGATCAAGTTATAAATAAAAATGTAACAAGAAATCTTTTAAATAAGAAGAATTAGGTAAAGAACCAGTGGAAATAGAAAAGCTTAATATTAGATTCTATTTTTGGCGAAAAGCTCTGCTGGAGTGAACGAAAATTTTGACGTGATAACGATTTATAAATCGATGAACGGCGTCACGTTGCGCCTGAGCCGAGTGTGCAAGCGAGACCGCGAAACAAGCTATAGAGAGGCACGATCGGCCTAAGCGTTCGGCTTGTGACGCATCTATCTCTCTTCCACTCCATCGGCCGATGCACCCGAGTAGAATAGCGACAGCTTATGACGTTATCACGTAAAATTATCGTCCGTAAAGCGGCTTTACGAACAACTATTTTTTTGGGTAATAGATTTTTCGTGGTCCTTTTTAATATATTTATGTTCGTATACTGTATTCCAATGACAGGTCCTGCCATTAGAACGCGGAAGCGACTATATGAATAAATATATTTTGAATTTGAATTATCGCAGTACCTTATAACATTACCTATCTGTATTAAACGTTTTTGGTCCATTTTTGTTGCTAGTTTTTTGTATAAGGGACTTTTATGTGTTTGCTTTCTTTCTATATTTAATTGGAACAGACTATAAGGCGAGTTGTAACACTACTCACTTGAAAATAGTAGTTCCTCTAGACATAGGAAATGGTACCTTCCTTATCAATCTAAAGTAGCCATTTCTATACTACATGTCGTATGTAAATTTTCATGACGTTCGGCTGTTTAGAAGCAAATTGAAAGCGTTACAAACAAACTCACATTCGTATTTATAATATTAGTAACTTTAGTAAGGATGACCGGTGTGTCTGTATATTTAACACTAGCTGACCCGCGCATCTTCGTCTGCGGCACATAAAAGTGATGTCACAAAATGATACATTTTCTAGGTTTTTGCAACAACTTTCTTTAACGATCCGCTCCTATCGGATATAGCGCGATGTTATACCCTATAGCTGAGTTATATCCTATGACCTAGAGCCTTCGCCGATGAATAGGTTTCCCAACACTAAAAGAAATTTCGGCTTTATAATATTAGTATAGATACATGAGAAACCTGGAGAAGCGAAGAAATAAGAGGTGTTGGAGTACAAAAAAACATTTTTTTATTTATTTTGTCTGTATGTTAAGAACTTCTATATTAATTAAATTTGTATAAAATTAATTAAACGTATTCCATGTAGTTTTTATGGATTTATTTAATTTAAATCGAATGTCATGAAAAAATGCGTCAACCCCCGTGCGGTTAATAGGCTTCAAGCATAAAATAAGTATTTTTAAATAGACTAGTGGTGTGGGCCCTTCCTTTAAACCGGAGGAGGAATCGTGGGTTTGAATCCCGCGGCGGGACAATAACTTTGTTTTTGTTTCTTGAGTTAGGGTAATATGGGCTTATCACATCTTTGTATGAAAATTAAGATGATCCACACATCGGGTAGGCTTGTATAAAGTAGGTTCTGCTTCTGATCTCTCTCCGGTCGTGTCGGATATCCGTCTCATCGGACTATACAGAGAAGGCACCTGTGCCTGGGCACTCACTTTTGTTTTAACAGCCTATTTTCAAATTGTCCCACTGCTGGGCAAATGCCTCCTCAAGACAGAGGGTATGGGGTATAGTCCGTCACGCGGCCCCAGTGCGGATTGGCAAACTTCACATATTAGATATGCAGGTTTCCCACGATATTTTCCTTCACCGTCGAGCACTTGGTAAATCAGCACTTAAAATTGCAATTATGAAAATGACAATTTCATTGGTGGCGACACCGGGGTTGGAACTCAGGTTCGCCTCGAGTAAACAGAATTAAAGGCGAGGGCCCGGACACTGAGCTACCACCGCTCACTTTTGTTGGTTGATCTCTAAGGTTCGGTTGAAGGATAAGCAGCCAGGAAGACATTCTTACCTTTACTGCCGAACACGTGGTAGTCACGACATATCTTTAAAATAAAAGCATAACTCTCATACATAACTCGACGTGAAGATGAATAATTCCGCCGCGGGCGTGAGGAAACCATTCCATAATTATTGCTCATTTTTCACTATCACAACACTACATTACATTACTATCTTGTTATTAAAGATCGTAACTCTGTGGCCAATTGGGAATTACGTCCCATCGTGAGCTTTACATTAATATACGTTTTGATACATGGAATTTTGAACCTTATGTGTACGCGATTTGTTATTCTACTTATGTTTTGGCGAAATGAAAGTTGTGTTTCGTAATGAATGAGATCTTCAGAAACGTTTGGAAAAACAATCAATCACGTAAAGTCCTATTCAAAATTTTATACAATCATTCACGCGATCATTCAATACCTTATGAATACTATCTGCTATAGTGGAAATATTTATCATATCGATTTTGACCCCCTGGGTTTAATACGGTAATTGTTGGGACTACGACACAAGGGAACACAAAGCAAGAAAATCTTTTTGTTTTTGGTCAAAAGTTAGCAACGATTCACCTGATGGTGAGTGACTTTTTAAGTAAAATTGTGTGCAGGAACCTTATAAAAAGTAACATTTAATATTTTAGAAAAATATATAATTTATAGAAAAGTATGTACAAAGTAACAGATGACAAATTATATAAATGTAAATACTATATTAAAAAAATGTTACGTGTCTACTTGTGTCTTTCATTTAAATGCAGCTTTAAAAAATACTGATGAAATGTGACCCCGATCAGATTAACTTATCAACTTCCAAACAAAAGTAAAGGTTCAGCCGATAGAAGCTGTAATGCTACTGATGGATCCCAGATTATGTTTTAAGCTATAAGCTATACATTTCTTATTTTAGAGTAAGATTTGATAGCGAGCCACCTGATAGCTTACCTGATGTTAAGTGATCCCGCCGTCCCTGAACATACGTAACATCCGAAGAGTCGCGTGTACCCTGCCAACCTTAGAAATTGAATAGAACAGGTTATTGGGTAGGATGGGTCAGGAACATATTAAGCATTTAGAATGGAAAGAAGTGGGAAGAGAAGAGAGTAGGAAAAGCCGTTCGATAACCCTAAAAGCTATACCTACTTTATTTTATGCTGGCTTTTTATGGGGGTGGACTTACTTGCCCAAACGGGCATTATTATTGCAGCAAGAGCCGTGTGAAGGATGTCATGCTCTGCCATCTAGATCACCACTTCCTTAACTAAAACCTTACTTATTCTATATAGGTATATTTATATCTTTTTCTTCTATATAAGTATATTGTATCTTTCCAGGTGGCAGATCATAACATCTTTCAAGCAGGTCTTGATGCATTTATTGACCTATTAGACCGGAAAGGTACCAGCGATTCACAGAGAAAACTAGCTTGGATTGTGGAATTGCTGGATGGCTGGCGGATGGCCCTATCGTGTTTTTTCTTTTTAATCCTAAATACTAAATTCCTTTTGATCAAATTATCTATTCTGTCTCTCTCTCTCTCTAAAGTTGGTAATTCACCTGGAACCCTTCGGATGTTC
Organism: Graphium androcles; assembly: GCA_018247855.1. Classification (NCBI taxonomy): domain Eukaryota; kingdom Metazoa; phylum Arthropoda; class Insecta; order Lepidoptera; family Papilionidae; genus Graphium; species Graphium androcles. The sequence goes on from DWHK01000958.1 coordinate 3,991, forward strand.
TGAATGTCACTGGGTGACGACATTACTTAATATTTAGATGATCTGCCTCTCTTTGATAACAGACTCATCTGTTTAAAAAAGTCGTAAAATATTTTTTTTTGCTATAAATACCTATAGAAAGGTAAGTCGAAATTTTTACAATTTAAATTTACATGCTAGAAAATTATTCATTTTAATAACAAATAAAAAATGTTACCCATAATACGCACAGTCGAATTTAAAGTCTATTTTAGTATCCGTAATCCGTAAACTTTTCTACCATAGCCACTTCTAACGAAATGGAAAGTGCTCCGAATGGATTTGTGGTCGTAAAACTGGTTAGAACTAATTCTTTATATATATCCGACGCATCCGGACACGCGTTTGTTTGTCTGCGTGTTTAACGCTCCCGGCATGAATGGGCCGGGATACCGGTATAACGAGCCCCGGAGTGGTCCTGACCGCCTGTTGACCGCACGGACCCAATGGAATGTGTTTCTAAGAAGCGTCTAATAAAAACTATTTTGATTTACAAGCCTTCATCTTAAAAGAAACTTCATAAGGTTATATTTATTAAACAATTAAACCGATGATGCCCAAAGAACTTAAAAATTATAATAATATTACCAACATATATTCCAAATTTCATTTAAATTGGAGCACTGGTTCGAGAGTTATCGCTTAGCATACATACATATGTATATACATACATAAAATGTGTTTTCGCCTCAACTATAATTGTAAACCTCACTCGCTTCGCTCGCTCGGTCAAAAATTAAAGCTTGTTGTTGTAGTTTTTAAGCTGTTGCTACATCACAGGTCGTGTGTTCGGAATACATATTTTAATAACCTATAAATAATTAATTTGGAGCTGGGTGTTTGTTAATTTTTTTTACATTAGATATATGATTGTAAAAATTCCTTGCAGTGCAATATTGACAGATCTTATACAAATAAATGGTTTTAATAATTTTAAAATACCACAATAAAGATATTAACTGATATAAGGCTCAGCTTGCTTTGTCCAAAATGTCAGGTAAAAATAAATGATTCTTCACTTGTAGATGTGTGTTCACGGACTGGACGAAACGGCTTTCGCTCACAAAAAGTTCGATCAACGGAATATCAATTCACAGGGATTCAAACATGCGACCTACAGACGTCACTGATTTAATCGGTAATATTGTCTTTTTTAACCGACTTCACAAAAAGGAGGTGGTTTCTCAATTCGACCGTATATATATATTTTTTTATGTGTGTTCGGATTTCTTCGTCGTTTATCAACCGATTTTGATGATTCTTTTTTTGTTAGAAAGAAGATATCGCAAGCGTGATCTCATAAAATTTTCATAAAAATCTGTCAAGTAGTTTGTTTTTAAAACCAAAATAACGGAAAAAATATATCACGATAGTACTTCTGAGTTTGAAGTCGGTTTTTGTAATTTTGTGTCAAAATAATTATTGACATTAGAGACGTACTTTCATCGATCTGTTCAAATTAATCAAATGTGACAAGGCGGGTCTTTTCATATCCTATTCCCGAGTCACTCTTCTACATAACGGCTTAGATCTTCTTAAAATGTGAGCAATGCAGCTACAACCCTTCAGGTGACATGATTATCGATGGGTTTGTCATTTGGTTATAGCTTTTATTATTTTAAATATGTCAATTGCTTAATTTTATTATTGATTATGCTGTGAAATATTACCAACGTACTAATACTGAGATTTGTGGTTTTTCCTTCTTTTAATACTTGGAATGGTGTAACTTAATAAATAAATAAATTGCTAACTTTAGGATCTTTTGATATTTTGGTCTTTTAGCTACAAAATTTTGCTTTTTAAAAATATTGTCTGCTTATTCTCAGGATATATAGTTTTTTTGCCGATTGATGCGTATCGACAAAGTACAAGAAACTTTTTCTCGTCGTTTTGCTACGTTGTAAATGTTCATGCTGTATTAATTATTATAAAGGAAGGAACTGAAATAATGACTCTATACTAGTATCTATTTAATTGCTTAAAATTTTTTTCTCCCTTTGCAATGAAAGTGTATCTTTGTAATTGGCATAAGTTTCTATCGTTGATTAGTAACAGTGCGTCTGGATAACGTTCCAGGAAAATAGTCCTTTACGCGCAGTAACAAGGATGAGAATTGTTTGGGGTTATTCCATACGGCCCATTAATAGTGTTGTAAGGTCCGAGACACACATAAAGGCAGGTTGGGTTGATACCCGTTCGCTGTCAATGCGCACCCGACCCACTAAACCTGTTGCGATGCGTGAAACGTAGGCTGACAAAGCTATCGTGTTTTTGTGGACTTTTTTTTAGTAATGGTGTTAAAATTCATCAAGCTATCTACTTCTTAAGTCCAGGAGTTACTGTGGTTACTTACCATCAAATGTCATATTAACCGTTTTTCTTTTTTCATAAATAAAAAATTAATAACACGTTCTTAACGCAAAAATAATAAATTCTCGCCTTTTTCTTACAAATTTCTGTATCTTATTTTTTACACAATTTTTATAGTAAACTAGTAGAAACTCGAATACCATAACTACTTAAGGATTACCAATCATCACAATAGATATGGGCATACTCACATACCAGAAGAAATTAAAAAGCACAAATATTTTTAAAACACTCCACAAACAACAATCTGCGAAAAAGCGCATTTAAGGCTGTTTGCAATAAGCTTGATGATATACTAAAAGATCTATTTTGATACAACTGAAAAATACCACATAGGCAATAATAAATTTTAGGTGATAGAGCACAATAATTTAAATAGAGCCCATACTGCACTAATCAGATGGACCCTTAGACTCAACCGGAGAGTTACTATGGATTCACACAAAATCAGCGTAAAACAAAGTACCTACCGCAAGGTTGACGGTTGGTCATCTTTACCCACATTCTTCCCGCTTTCCTCACTCTTTTCTCAATTGGCTGCTAAAGGCTTATTTCCTCTAGGCTGGCAATGCACCAACGACTTTTTGGATTATGGGTGACAGCAATCTAACATTAGCTAAATCGTCTGCTTGGCAGCCGTTGTTTAAAAACAATATTAATCCCTAACAAATTTGTTTAAATTTGTTGAACGTTCCCGACCACGCCCTTCCTACGTGGCCACCCTAGTTCCAATCAAGTGCAAGCGGTTCGCCTTGCCCGGACGCAGCGCGTGCGCGAAGCACCTCCACATTCGAATGAATCTGTGCGCATGCGCACGCACACGCGCACCCGAATCGGTTTCACGCGTGAAACTGTAAACGTAATTAAAGAATCATTTGCGCGGCTGTTCCATTTTTAAAAATTATTCTTTTTAAGATTCAACTTGACACTGGCTGACATCAGCATCAGCAATAAGAAAATGAAACCTTTTTAAGAGGAAGTTTTATTTTAGAGGATTTCATAGAGGTCAAATATTTTGAAAATAATTCTAAACTATTGGCATGTAGTGAAGAAATTTATTAAATGCCATTCATTTATTTCAAACGCTACCATCTTCCTATTGCCACCTTATGACTCCATCATCAGACCAGCTCTATGGTACCATGTTATTGCATTGTCACCAAAGATACGCAAGCGTACGGAAATTCAGCTTAATCGAACTTTCGGAAGCGAAAATATTAACAGGGCAAGTTAATAAAGCATATATTGATCCGCAACTGAGTTAGAAATTGTTTTTAGGGAAAAAACATTTATTTAGGATTTTATTTATGAAAGTCTCATAAACGGTTATCGGAAGCTTTTGAATATAATAATTTGATGGATATAATACTTCACCTGTATGTAATGTATTTATAATTATACAGCATATGTATGTAATTTTAGAAAAATATTATGAATGACTCAAAAAGCTAAAAGCTAATTATATAATTAATTCAGGTAATTAAAATTAAAATATAGTCAAATAAATAAAAAATCCTTTTCAAGGCTTGAAATTCCATACTACATAAAAATACACGAAAGATCTGAAATACAGTATTGATTGTTGCAGTATATTAAAAATTTAGAAGTATGGCAACACAATTGTCGTACTAAAACTTGGCCTATTCTCTTAACTCATTGTGGTGTTATCGCCATGTGGCAATGACAACTGCTTGCACATTACGAGAGATCTCTTTTCGTTTCTGTTACGTCACAACAAACTGGGTCCTCGTGACAAACACTGCTAAGGTATTATGATGCCCCGTCGTGATATACCGCAGCCACTGACTGACCCACAAACCTCCAAACACGAACCGTTCTCGACAGCAAATATTTACTTTGGAAATTAGCGGTGTTATTTTGAATGCGGAATTAATTTTATAACTTGTGTCGTAAACGCGACATTTTCGACCAATTTCAAAAGGGTCTCTATGCGGTTGAAGCTTTTTTTGTTTCCCTCCAATCGACTCGAGAAGAAAAATTTACCAAATGTCTTAGTGGCATTAATTGTTTTATTGTAATAACTTTTTTAGACACATGACTGCCCAAAGACAATGACTAATAAAACGTTCCAATTTAAGTAAATCCTTTTTTTTTTTTTGATACTCGTGATATGGAATAAAATTTAAATAATAAGTAAAGCTACTAAGTTTGTTGTTGTTAACGGAGTCATCATTGTCTATCACAGACAATGATGACTCCGGGAACAATTACTAAGTTTTTCATGAGATTTACTTTGTTAGATGAGATTGTGCACCCGGGCGAGTGCACGGGTGCATGACTTATAACATTGCTTTATCACGTCATTTTGTATGAAATTATATCAGTACCGAAAACCATTGTTTTACTCAATAAATTTAATTTTATACGATTTGTTTTGATTTGATTGATTTGTTGTGATTTTATCTGCGTGTACGTGATCAGAACTGAGTTTATCGGGATGAAACGTATTATGTTAGATTAAAACTTTCTAAATACCAAATTTCAACTTAATCAGTATTTTCATGATGATACAAATATATAAAGTTATATATTTTTTCCCATACTTACATTAATAAAATAGGGTGTGCAAAAAAATTTGGATCAAAGCACTTTGGTAAAGTAAACCCAGCACAAAAATGTTATAGAAAAGATTGCCAAATAGCGTCCCAGTTTCGTGTTTTTTTAGAAAAATTTCATCGAATACTTATAAGTTACGTGCGCGATGTGTCGCAAGATCTGCTTTGTCGTCGTTATGTACACGGTAACGTGGAATTATGCCTTCGCATGGTCAATTACTTCCCGACTATCCGACATTTTCCTAAATAAGTGTAATATTTCATAACAGATTTCTTAAGTTGATTATAGGGCTATGGGACGTTGGACAAAGATAATTGATTATTAATGTCTGTGTAATTTATGTTCGTAAAACGCTCTTGTAACACAAGCCAAGAGCTTATAACAAGGGCAGCGAGAAAAAAAAATCTAAAAAAATTGAAAAAAAAAACAGAGTGAACATTACTATTTATTGAACTATTAAACATTTTAAATGACAATATTCTAATTGAAATGTTTTTTAGTTATATTTTATTTCAATATACTCACGAAAAGAGTTATGTAATTCCAAATAGTTGTCGTTTTACACGTGAATATTTATTAGTTAAGCTAAGAATATCCAGGACGAATTTATAATGATTTCTTCTGCCTTTTTTCCATTCTTGAGTTAAGGAGTTTATCTGAATCAATATTACTTATTAATTATATGGTGGCAAAATAATATTACTTTTAAAACAATTTGGTATCAACCTTTTTGTTCCATTTCTTTGAAATGATGAGTAATCCTATTCTTAAATATTTAGAATTAAATGAATGGTTGACAAAATCATTGCTAAAATTTGATAAATTTAAAACTTATGCGGAAACACTACTCTAAATACACAATCTATCATATTTACATCATTTAAGCTAACATCACGAGAAAGTAAAGAAAAATATTTAATGATAGAAACATTTTTTTAATCTTGGCCATATTGGCCATAATTTTTTGGAAATTCATTAAGCTATCCGACAATTTGTACATCGTTTTGAGCCAGAGACTTTTGCATAACAGAAAAACGGTGGAACAAACAGCCCTGATATTGAATATGAAGAAACTACCAGTTATTATCGAAATGCTAAATATTAAAACTGTCATGCGACGTTGTAAGTCACTTGTTAAAATATTCACTATGTCCCATGAACAAACAAAGTACTGCAGTCTTTATTTATTCTCGGCGGGCGATTATAATGAAAAATTTATTCTACTACATTAGCTACCATTTGCCCGCGACTTCGACCATAAAATATTTATTGCAGGCCCTTATTGCACACCAGAATTTGCTATTCTATAACAATTTCTTACAAAATTGTTATAGAATAGCAATTTCAATTAGAAGTTTGTCAAAAATAAAGTTTGTGTGCGAGAAGTAAGCAGTTTTTTTGTCAACGTATAACTCGTTAAAATAATCAAGTGTGGTTTTACTTCATTCGAAATAATATTCAGTCCACTGTATGCGCATAATATTAAAGTAAATAATAAATTAACGACAGATCATTACGTAGGTTCGCAGTGACGATAGCAAATGTAGTCGGCCCATTTTCGTCACACTGCACAAATACAAAATATTAAATATTTGCAAAATGGTTGCGTTTTAAAATACGTCGATTAAGGGAAGCAGCAAATGACAAAAAAGTCCATTAGTTTAATGATTGTTGATCGAGCGAGCGAAGCGAGTGAGGTTTACAATTACAGTTGGGACGAAAACGCATTTTATATATGTATGTACCGCGAACTAGTGTTCCAATTTAAATGAAATTTGGAATAAATGTAGGTAATATTAATACAATTTTTAAGTTCGTTGGGCATTAAAATTAGTTCAGTAGTTCATAAGATATTTAAATTAATAAAAAAAATCAAATAAAGGAATCTCGGGGTCCAAGTTCGCGGCGAACTACTAGTTTATTCAAATCTGATTGTGTGTATGATGGTGGTACCTCCCTAGTCGATGTTTACAATTTTCGATGTTGCAATACATTAAAACGCTGAGAAAAATGGAATAAAACGTTGCGTTCCATATTTTTGTATTTTAGTCTTACTAAGCTTTTTAACTAATTCAATTTAAGATTAAACATCTTTAACTTTTTATAGAGAAAGCAAGCACACTGTTTACTGGTTTTAAACGACTTAGTTGCCTATGTAATCCACAATATCCGAACAGTTGTATATTCGTTGTCAGCCTGTGATATTATATAGAATAGGTATCTACATATATGTTATTGAGTTAAGCACATATTTAAGATTTCAAACGGTGCTCACATATTAATGTAAATGACATTTAGTTTTTTTTTAAAGGAAACGTAGTTTTGAAACCTTTTTGTTTAAGGGACAACGCACACTGAAAAATAAAAAAATACTCTCCTTTTTATTATCACTATCAAAATATTTTCCTATACACGGAAAATATTTGGATAGTGATAAAACTAAATAAGAATGAAACTTTTCAAATATTTATTTAAGTCTTATCGAAATTTAAAATATATTAAGTGTAAATTGGAATCGAGCAGACAAAGCCTTTGTCCAAAGATCAGCCCCGTCATCCCATAAACGGCGTTCCTAGCTAGAGCTAATTATGGACATGGAGTTTATTGATCAATAACCCATCTCCTAGCGCATGCGATTTAACTGTCTGGGTTCTTCATAGTATGATTGGTTATATACCATAACTTGGACATATGTTCTTGTGAGCACCACCTTGTGTTATTTTAACAATCTTCAACACCTTTTTTGTTTACTTCCTTCCTTTGTTGTTCTAAATTGTTTATCCGGTTTAATAATTCATAAATTTTCTACTGCGTCGTATTTTTCACCGACTACTTTTTCATCTGTCGAACATAAAGACTAGTCTTTTAAAATGGCTATTGCATTTCCTTATTATGTTGCGTCATATGTGACCTTTAATAACGTATCAATTTTTAATATAACTATTGTATCTACCGGTATCAACAAATCCAATGTATCACGTTCTGACAGTCCGATCAAATGCCAGCTCCAGTAGCATATTGAATATTTAATGCTATAAACATTTTACTTTTAATTTCCCTCTTACAGACATAGCAGAGGTCACTTAGTAATGTCGACGTAACAACAATAATTATATATCGATAAGAAAATTAAAATATTAATACAGAGGAAAATAGTATATTTTCTATGAACAGTGTCAATGAAAGTCTTTGCGACAGAAGCGTCTATTGGGCAAAGCCAT